>CM077185.1:38909187-38976687 GCA_039654105.1 Coreius guichenoti | reverse complement strand
GAGTCTCTGACGGTCTGCTGGTTTCATCTCTCATGGGTTTATGTGCAGTAATTCAGGTCAGTCTTCTGCACTGCCCGTCCTCAATAAAGTGTCCTACTTTCCCTCGTCCTCAAAGAGAAACGAACACTCTGAGGAACACAACATAGTGACCATGACTGTCAAAGTCCATGAAACAATACTGAAGAATCAGAAGAGTCGTCCATACAACTCGTGGACTTCATATGATGCTTTGTGTGAGAAACAGACTGAAATTAAAGTCTTTATACACTGATAATTGTACCTTTTTTAGTATTATTTATACTTAAAGTATTTATTAATATTTTGAACAAGTTTTAGTAATTTTATGTGCTTTTGTCATTTTTATTATTTTCTATTTATTTCTAGCTTTATTTTTTATTTTAGTTTTGCTATTAGTTATTTTACTACTTCAACTTACTTTTTTATTTCAGTTAGTTGCCAAGGCAACATTTCTAATCTTTATTTAAGAATTTTTTAATTTTTTTTATTTATATCTTTTAATATCTTTTTTTTTTTAGTTATTTCAGATTTATTTCAATTACAATTAATTAATTTTAATAGTTTTTTTTATTTTATTTTAGTAATTATTTTGTGTTTTAGTCATTATTATTATTTGTTCATTTAAAAAAAAAAAGTTTATATAGTATATTTATTTAAGTTCTAGATATTTTAGTACATTGTTAAACTAGATTTGTAAAAAAAAAAGTTTGTCAAGACAAACTTTGATATTGGCTTGAGAAAGCATGACCAGAAAGCTTAAAGTAGTTTTAAAAGCTTAAAGTTTTCCAGTTTAAAGTTTTAAAGATTGAAGTTGATTGAAGGTTTTGAAGGCAATACAGTCTATCAGAAAAACTGATATTCTGGATGGTTGCTAGGGTGTTGCTATGTGGTTGCTAGGGTATTATGGGATGGTTGCCAGGGTGTTGCTATGGTAATTTGGGTGGTTGCTAGGGTGTTGCTATGTACTCTGGGTGGTTGCTAGGGTGTTGCTATGCAGTTGCTATGGTACTCTGGGTGGTTGCTAGGCTAGGGTGTTGCTATGCAGTTGAGACATGAGGATGAGAAAATAATGACAGAAGCTCATTTTTAGGTGAACTATGTCTTTAGGGAGGAAGTGTGTGTGTTGTGTTTATATCTCATCATGGCAACGGCACCATATGGAGTAACTGCAGTCAATGCCAAACAGCCTGAAACGCTGCAGTCTGTGTCTTGGTTCCTTTATGAAACGAAGGCAGAAATGTGTGAAACACCTGTTCATGAGATTACGGTTAATTAAAAACTAAACATTTACCCATAATAATAACACATCTGTCAGACTGAGTTGCAGAACGTTGCAGAACAGTATTAGTGATACTTACCTCATAATAAACTGCATTCCCAGTAGGACCGTGGAAAGAGTCGTTATAAATCACTAATGAAGTGGTCAAATGTTTCTTTGATTATCAGATGTGCTCCTAATGATGGGTTGAACTGAGGAAAAGTACCGGCCGAGAGATTCGGCGCAGTCTGAAGTCAGAAAGAGTTGTGAACGAAGCATTTTGCTTGCTGATGGCCGTATTCCTGTCGGATTTACAGAAAATGCTGTTAAAAAAAACACAGTTGTGTGTTATACAGATTTAGCAAAGACAAAAACATCATATGATTGTACTTGAGAATGTTATAATTTCTTACCATAACCAAACTTACATTATAGTCTTCTGATTGGCCAATCCAGTGGTGATCTAGTAACAATACAGACATGTGATTGGCTAAGAACTCAAAATAAGGAAAACTTTTCCCCCAGTTAAAATGACTGTACAATTATAATAATAATATTATTATTATTATTAAGAATAATATTTTATTCATTTAATTATAAAAATTGCATCAATAAATATTACTATTGCAATAATACTATTGTGCTGTAAAGTAAAACCAAGCATTTAATAACAATGATAATAATTACTATTATTATTATTATTCAGAATGATATTTTATTATAAAATTAAAATCAATAAAGAAATATTACTATATCAATATTACCATTGTACTGTAAACAATGACCATTTAATAACAATACTTGTATTAATAATTATTATTATTCAAAATAATAATTGTATTTATTTAAATTATAAAACTTAAAATCCATAAATAATAATCCATATATATATATTGCTATTGCAATAGTACTATTTTACTGTAAATAATGAGCATTTAATAATAACAATACTTGTAATAATAATAATAATTATTATTATTATTATTATTCAGAATAAAATGTTTAGTTATTTAAATGTAAAAAAATTAAAATCCATAAATAATAATCAATAAATATATAATCAATAAATATTCCTAAAATGGCCATTTATTAATAATAATAACTATTACTATTCAAAATAATATTTTATTATAAATTGAAATCAATAGAAATATTGCTATTGCATTAGTAATATTGTACTAAATAATTAACATTTAATAATACTTGTAATAATAATTATTATTCAGAATAATGTGTAGTTATTTAAATTTTAAAAATTAAAATCCATAAATAATCATCAATAAATATAAATTATCAGTAAATAGTGCTCTTGCAATAATACTATTGTACGGTAAAGTAAAAAAATAGCATTTAATAATGATTATTAAAATTATTATTCAGAGTAATATTTTTATTTAAATTATAAAAATTAAATAAGTTAAGAAATATTACTATTGCAATAATACTATTGTGATGTAAAGTAAAAATGAGCATTTAATAATAATAATAATAATAACTATTATTATTCAAAATAATATTATAAAATTAAAATCAAAGAAATATTGCTATTGTACTGTAAATAATGAGCATTTAATAATATTAATACTTGTAGTAATAATAATAATAATAATTATTATTATTATTATTCAGAATAATATTTTTAATTATTTAAATTATAAAAAATGAAAATCCATAAATAATAATCAATCAATATAAATTATTGCTATTGCAAAAAATACTATTGTACGGTAAAGTAAAAAAATTGCATTTAATAACAATTATTAAAATCATTATTCAGAATAATATTTTTATTTAAATTATAAAAAATTCAGTTAATAAAATTCAGTTAATAATCAGTTAAGAAATATTACTATTGCAATAATACTATTGTACTGTAAAGTAAAAACTGAGCGTTTAATGATTTAACAGCCGACTAATATTCATATCTGTCTTCATTTCTTTTCTTTCCAACGTTAGAGCTTTTATTTTGGTGTAAAAGACTTTCTTTATAAACGATTCTCATAACACATTTGATAAGATGGTGGAGCGTTTCCCTTGGATTTACACAAGCCACGTGGGTCAGGTTGGAAAATATATGAATCCATATCAATACGGAATATCATAAACATAGAGAACTACTACTAACCCTAGTTTTGATTGGGAAAGCTGTTTTACTGATGTCACGCTCCTCTCAGGTGGACGTCCTGAAGGTGGACCTGGAAAGCGCGGAGTGGAAGGTTCTGGAGAACCTGGTTCTGGATCAGGTGCTGGACTCCATCGGCCTGCTGCTGCTGGAGCTGCACCTGCACTGGGCGGGGTTTGAGGTGGGCGGAGACGAGCCCACGGTGGTCCGCTATTGGTTCAGCCTGCTCAGGGAGTTGGAGCGCGCTCACTTCCGCCTCTACCACAGCTACAGCGACCCGAGCAAACCACGGCTGTTCCTGCACAGAAACCTGCAGAACGCCAGCAGCTCCTTCGTCCTGGGGTGGGTCAACACGCAGTTTGTGCCGCTAGGATGATCGGACAGAAACACTTCATAATGCAAAACATGAGGGAAAGAATGAGGATGTGAGCACGAGACATGAGTAAAGACGTGAAACTCCCAGTAAACTCCATCAATCGTGACTAAAGTCAGAGCTACGGTGCACCGTTTGCTTTGGATCTCTTCTGACATGAAACAATCATAACAATCAGGGAAAAGCAAAGAAAGAACCACCTTGAAACATTACTGTGGTAATACCATGTTATTTTGGAGTTTTACGGGCATGTACCATGTAATATGACAGTGTATGAACAGGGTTATAGTACATATCAAAGTGCTGTTTTGTAAAGGGCAATGTAGCACAATATGTAATTATATAATATATATATTAAAAATTAAATACATTTTAATTAAAATCAGCAGTTTATATATATATAGAGAGAGAGAGAGAGAAATTACTTAAATTATAAAATCATAAAGAAAATTTACATTTATTAAAATCAGCAGTGCGCTGTCAAAATAAAAGTCCGACACATCAGCCAAACAGAAAAATGTGTAGGATGATGCCGATAATTAACAAAATATCGGTTTGTCGTTATCGGGCGGTATCTGATATTTATATATTAAAAAACATATCAGCTGATATTTTTTAATTATCATCCTATAAGTTTTTCTGTTTGGCCGATGTGCAATGTTGATTTTAATACATTAAAAAAATATATATAATTTTTATATATATATACACATTTACATTTAATGTATTTTTATTGAATTATTATGCATCTAATCTTTTTTGTACAAATCTAATAAAAATATAATTGTACCCTTTTTTTGTACTGTGAAATTGATTGAAATGTTCCATTGTGATCAAACATTCATGCACCACACAAGTAGCTCCCATGATGCAAAGCGCTTAAGACACTCGACTCTGATTCCAACTTAATACTAAACACAAATGTGGAGTAAAGTTTGTTTCATCATCATGAGCAGATTATAGAAATGATCTACTCTACCGGTGATCATTTGACTCTTAATGAGTGGGTCATTGAATCATTCATTCAAGCGATTTGTTCAAACGGCTGATTCATTCAGGAACGAAGCATTTGACTGTCTTAATGAGTGAGTTATTGAATCATTCATTCGACCGATTAATTCAAACAGCTGATTCATTTAAGAATGAAGCATTTGACTATCTTAATGAGTGAGTCATTGAATCATTCATTCAACTGATTCATTGAATTGGCTGATTCATTCAGGAACGAAGCATTTGACTGTCTTAATTAGTGAGTCATTGAAACATTCAAGCGATTTGTTCAAACGGCTGATTCATTCAGGAACGAAGCATTTGACTGTCTTAATGAGTGAGTCATTGAATCATTAATTCGACCGATTCATTCAAACAGCTGATTCATTCAAGAATGAAGCATTTGACTGTCTTAATGAGTGAGTCATTGAATCATTCATTCAACTGATTCATTGAAACGGCTGATTCATTCAGGGACGAAGCATTTGACTGTCTTAATGAGTGAGTCATTGAATCATTCATTCAAGTGATTTGTTCAAATGGCTGATTCATTCAGGAACGAAGCATTTGACTGTCTTAATGAGCGAGTCATTGAATCATTCATTCAAATGGCTGATTCATTCAGAAACTAAGCATTTGGCTGTCTTAATGAGTGAGTCATTGAATCATTCATTCAAGCGATTCGTTCAAACGGCTGATTCATTCAGGAACAAAGCATTTGACTGTTTTAATGAGTAAGTCATTGAATCATTCATTGAAGCGATTCGTTCAAACGGCTGATTCATTCAGGAACGAAGCATTTGACTGTCTTAATAAGTCATTAAATCATTCATTTAACTGATTCATTGAAACAGCTGATTCATTCAGGAACGAAGCATTTGACTGTCTTAATGAGTCATTGATTCATTCGTTCGACCGATTCATTCAAACAGCTGATTCATTCAAGAATGAAGCATTTGACTGTCTTAATGAGTCATTAAATCATTCATTCAACTGATTCATTGAAACGGCTGATTCATTCAGGAACGAAGCATTTGACTGTCTTAATTAGTGAGTCATTGAATCATTCAAGCGATTTGTTCAAACGGCTGATTCATTCAGGAACGAAGCATTTGACTGTCTTAATTAGTGAGTCATTGAATCATTCAAGCGATTTGTTCAAACGGCTGATTCATTCAGGAACAAAGCATTTGACTGTCTTAATGAGGGAGTCATTGAATCATTCATTCAACCGATTCATTCAAACAGCTGATTCATTCGGGAACAAAGCATTTGACTTGTCTTGAGGGAGTCATTGAATCATTCATTCAACCGATTCATTCAAACAGCTGATTCATTCGGGAACAAAGCATTTGACTTGTCTTGAGGGAGTCATTGAATCATTCATTCGACCGATTCATTCAAACAGCTGATTCATTCGGGAACAAAGCATTTGACTGTCTTAATGAGTGAGTCATTGAATCATTCATTCGACCAATTCATTCAAACAGCTGATTCATTCAGGAACGAAGCATTTGACTGTCTTGAGTGAGTCATTGAATCATTCATTAAACCAATTCGTTCATTGAGTAACGAAACTGCTTGTCGCTCAGAGACGCAAACCAGTCCCGTGGCTTTGTTTCGAACTATTTTCATTAGTGAAAAAGAGCAAAAACATGCAATATTGTGTCTAAAATGTAAGTCACTTGATATTATTGTTTATTGAACTGTTGTATAAAATCAATATCACATTTGTAATCAAGCTGATATCTGGAGAAAAACAAAAACAGAACTCTTTGTGTGATATTAACTATAAATACTGAAAACAATACTTTTGGAAACAAACGCAGCCACCAAAACCACCAAAACACACAGACAGCAGAAGATAAACGAGAGACATTTATTATCTTCAAAAAGAGAGAAATACGAGACACGGTTTCATTCATTAAAAAACAAAAAGCATGAGCTGAAAGTCTCTGGTGTGTGTGTGTGTGTGTGTGTGTGTGTGTGTGTGTGTGTTTAGGACTGGATACCAGCCCAATAAAAGTCTCACGTCCGTATGAAAAGCTCAGATTCAGGAGCGTGTCGTGAGTGAGGAAGGGTGTGTGTGTGTGTGTGTTCCTCAGTCCCAGAGTTTGATCTGTCCGTCCCAGCCGCAGGTGATGACCTTGGACGTCTCGTGAGGATGCCAGAGCGCGCTGATGCACACCTTATCGTGCGCTTTGATCCGGTGATACAGTTTAGTCGTCTTCCAGTCCCAGATGTTCAGCTTCCCGTCGGCGTCACCGGAAACCACGTAACTGCAGGAAGACACGGAGAGAACGAGTTAAAGACACGATACAAATAAAACATTTACATTTGTGTTACAGTGAGGCCTACAAATGCTGAAAATGGAGAACGGGCAGTATTCTTCAGGTTTTAAATGATTCAAAATATCCCTGCATATTAATGCATTCACTCTGAGTTGACTACTTTAATCAGAGTTCAATGAAAAGTCATCTTAGTATTCAAAATGTAGAACAAGAATGATATTAAAAACATTATTTATATCACCAATTCGATCGCAATGTGGCTAAACTTATAAACTGGCTGTTTATTAAAAAGAAAGAGCGAGAGAGAGAGACTTTAAATAGAGCCTGCAAGTTTCCTGCCAAAATAAAAGTTCCATGGTTTAAAGTTGGAAAATTAAGAAATGAAGACAGCCATAAATATTGTAATTTTACAGCTGTACTGTAAAATAAAATTATTATATTTTTCTTAAATATAATATTATGTGTTACATTTTTCTTAAATACTTGTTACAGTGAAATTACTTTTACAGTGCAAAAGTAATATTTAGTAGTAATAATAATAATAAAATCAATTATTCATTGCAATTTTACAGTTGTACTGTATATTAAAATAATATTTTTCTTAAATATATTTGCTTTACAGTGAAATGGTGCAACAGTAATATTATTACTAAATAAAAATATTTAAAACAAATTAAGAATTACTTTTGTACTTTCACTTTTAAAAAAGTATTTAAGAAAAAATAATTACATTTGTACATCTGTAAAATTACAATTAATAAATTTATTATAATTATTACTAAATAAAAATATATTTATTTAAAACAAAGGAAGAAATAATAAAATATTAATTGTAATTTTACAGATGTACTTTAAATTAATTATTATATTTTTCTTTATTATATTACTTTTTTTTTTAAGTGAAAGTACAAAAATAATATTTCTAAATTTGTTTTAAATAAAATGAATATTTTATTTTGTAATAAAAATAATAATTAAATTATTATTATTATTATTATTATTATATAGTCATATTGATATGTACATTTTTGGGGGGCCAAATTGTGCAGCCCTACAAACAAGCACAGTAAACCTGGAGCAAAAAAATTGCAATTTTTTTTAAATCAGAAAAATTGCATATTTCCACCACAAACCGTGCAGCCCTAACTAGTCCTAATCGTGACACAATCTACCACGGCTTTTAAGACTTAAAATGTCAAATAAGAATCAGCACAATGTTGCTTAATTTTAAAATAATGTGTCACATGGTAAATATTCAGTCCTACCTCAACCCTACTAAAATCTGAGCCACATCTACAGTCCTGAAGCAAGCGTCTCTCTCTACAGCACACGTGGAAGTAGAGCACACAGGACCTGAGTGAGACCATCTCACCTATACACATCTGTCTTAAAGCTCCAGCTGTTCTACCACTAAATTAGCTTTGCTTTAAGAGATATGTTTCCTTCAAGAGCGTTTCGGCAGCTTCCAAATCACAAGAAGAAGAGATTCACCTCATGTCCGGAGAGAAGTCCACCTGACAGGCGTATCCCGCCACCATGTGACCCTTGAAGATCTTCTTCTTGTTGAGACGGAATCGGTTTTGAGCTCCAAAGATCAGGATCTGATTGTCCATGGACTGACAGGCCAGCCACTTTCCTGAGATCAGCACAACACACAGGTCATTCGTTACAGGTCACGCAACCAGCTTATCGTTAGGTGAGTGGGAAGTCCTTGTGCCGTCTTTATTTGGGAGTCACACCGGTGGTCTTAGACCCCTGAAATCTAACTTCTTATTTCAGTAAAATCACTGCAATACATTTTTGTTCAATAATATATTTTCTTCTTTTTTATTTAGCATTTTGAGAGGGTTTTGTGGTACTAATTAATATTTATGCAATAATTAATATCCATTTTCCCATAGAAAATACAATTTTTTATTTTTTTTTTAATTCAATTTATGCAGTATTTGAGGTTAAAATAGAGTCTAGACCTTCAAAATCCAATTTTTTAAAGTTAGATTAGCGCCATCTGTTGAGAGTACAGAAAGAAAACATGTAATACCTGCCGTGACCACTAGTCTGTATAGCTCTCTATAGAGCGGCTTATGAATTGCCTAGTTTTTAGACAATTACATATTTTTATTAGGTGGAAGATTTAAATAAATATTTAAACAATCTCAGACTACATTGTCAACTTTTAGATATTTTTTTGTTAGAAACAGTGATTTGAAGTGTTAGTTTATGCATTATAATTACAGTCAAACCTGAACATTGTGTTAGAGAACGCAAGGAAGCATTTTGTTACCCATTTTTTAATTCAGAATTTAATTTTTAAAAAATGCAATCAATTCAATCTGTGACACCACATCACGGCGGTGAGCTTTTCTGCATTATTACTGAATTATTGAATTGATTTCACATACTCTCAAAACATTGCTCTGTTACAGACACCGTGGTTCATAGGTGTGTGTGTGTGTGTGTGTGTGTGTGTGTGTGTGAATGGGTGTTTATTTCAGTCTTGATGTTTTAGAGTGTCACCCCTTCACTGCTGTGAGCTTTTTCTGCATTATGACAATTATTGAATAGATTTCACATTCTCAAAACTTTGCTCTGTGTTACAGACACAGTGGTTCATAGGTGTGTGTGTGTGAGTGTGTGTGTGTGTGTGTGTGTGTGTGTGTGAGGGAATAGGTGTGTTTATTTCACAGTCTTGATGTTTTAGAGTGTCACCCCTTCATTGCTGTGAGCTTTTTCTGAATTATGACAATTATTGAATAGATTTCACATTCTCAAAACTTGTTCTGTGTTACAGACACAGTGGTTCATAGGTGTGTGTGTGAGTGTGTGTGTGTGTGTGTGTGTGTGTGTGTGTGTGTGTGTGTGTGTGTGTGTGTGTGTGAGGGAATAGGTGTGTTTATTTCACAGTCTTGATGTTTTAGAGTGTCACCCCTTCACTGCTGTGAGCTTTTCTGCATTAGGACTGAATTATTGAATAGATTTCACATATTCTCAAAACTTTGCTCTGTGTTACAGACACAGTGGTTCATAGGTGTGTGTAGGTGTGTGTGTGTGTGTGTGTGTGTGTGTGTGTGTGTGTGTGGGGATCACATTCTTGACGTTTTAGAGTGTCATCCCTTCACTGCTGTGTACTTTTTTTCAGTATTGTGGCCGATTTGTAGATTGCGCACACAAAAATCCTCCATATTTTCGTCAATTTCCCATTCATTTCCTATGGTCGGTCATTTTTGACCGAAGACCATGAGTGTGACTATTTTTTTTTACGACCACTTATCCTGTTCGAATCATGCCCTCAATTTTTTTTTTGTGTTCACATTCCAAGTGTCATAAGTCACCAAGTTTCATACCATTCTGATGAAGCTGTGATTTTTAACAATTCAAAACGTAAAATTTTCCGGTCAGAAATGACCGAAGACGGCTCAAGGGTTGCGTCTAGTGTGCCTTTAAAAAGCACTGGATAATTACAGTACAGAGATGCACCGATATATCGACCGCCGTTATTTATCGGCTATAGCATGAAAAACGAAACAATCAGTTATGTCTTAAATGAACCAACAGTTGAGAAATCAAACGTGTGTGTATCAGTATATTGGATCCGTGCAGCTCTTAAAGTGACAGTAGCCTAATATTCCTGCTGTCGTCTGTGTTTTAATGTTAATCAAACAAAAAAAGATGAAAAATCATTAATTACTCTTGACTTGACATTTAATTTATACAGTGAAGAATATATTTTTACATTTGATTATTTCTGTACAAAGCACAGTTTATTTCATACGCATCTTCTGTTGTTTTTATGTTTTAATGTTGGCCTGTTGAATGTTAAATGGATCCAATACATGTTCTATAGAAATTATTTGATGATGCAGCAATAAACGCATGCATTTTTTTTTTTTAACTTAAAACGATCAAAACGCTAATCTATTTTAATGACAAAAGCTCAAATAAGAGAGAAAGGGACAAATATCGGTTTCGCTATCGGCCAATAGTTGTTTGTTAAAATCGGTATCGGCCAAAAAAATCGTATTGTTGCATCCCTGGAGGACAAGGAGTGACACTTACAATTTAATTATTAAAAAAAAAAAATGGAAATAAATCATTTTTTAAATGGACAAATTTATAGATATATTTAAAGCTGTTTATTTAATTCATGATTTAAAATATAGTTAAAATATAATTTTTTTCCCCCTATATTTTTAAAATATAGGTGTTTAGATAAAATAAAAAATAAATTTTTATTTTATCTAAACAAAAACAACACTACTTTTTCTTCTCTGCATTTCTCCTCTTCTCTAGCTTGTTTCCCAGACTAATATATCTAATAATCTTGGCATTGTATATTTATGAATATTGATGGATCTTTGATGGATTGCTTTTGTTCCTGTTTTGTAAGTCGCTTTGCATTAAAGCATCTGCCAAATGCATAAATGCAAACGTAAACTGAATAAATAAATAGATTATACATAAAACTATTTATTCAATTCATGCTTGAAAACAGTTAAATACAATCATAATTACAGTAAATTAATTAATAGTAAAATAATAAATAAAAAAAACTTTTAAATTCCATTTTGACTAAAAAAAATAAAAAAAAATAAAACTATTTTAAATTCCATATTGACAAAAAAAATAAAAATAAAAATTCCATATTGACAAATAAATAAAACTATTTTAAATTCAATTTGGACTAATAAATAAATAAATAAATAAATAAACAAACCTTTTCAATTTCATTTTGACTAAAAAAAAAAAAAAATTGTACTAATAAAGTAGCATGAAATAAATAATATTTTGACTTTAACAATCAAATGGTAAACAAATTTTGAAATTGTTTATTTATTATTTTACTATTTATTACTGTTATGGTTTTATTATTAAAGCATGAATTGAATATTTATTTTTTGATTTACATGTGCATTTATCAGATACTTTTAACCAAAGCAACTTACAAAATATTTAACAGTCTTGAAATACAGTAGCTAACCTAAATAATCGACTAGTTCGTGGGAAACTATCTGACCATCCTGACCTTGAATTTTGTGTCACCTGACCTCAATTAAACACGTTTGACTCCGGAAACGAAGCGTCTCGGATGAAGGAGTCGTCGTACTGGGTTCACACGGGTTCATTTGCACCTCAGAAGAGCAACTTCACCATGAAGAGCGAGAAATCTGCTCCCACGCGGCAGAGGGAGCGAAACGAGGGCGCTCTTCTCTCCGTCTGCGCTTGAGATCAATTATTGATCAGAGAGGAAGCGATACGAGCGGCAGCGCTCCGAAGGGGACATCACATGACATTTACAGCATCAGAGGTTTATGCAGGACGTCACTCACCGTTGGGCGACAGTGTGACCGCGGGCATCGAGTGCATGCTGGGCTCAGCGATGTATTTGAAGTCCACGGGAATATCCCTGAAAAAAGATCAATGGCACATTTTGAAGCATCTGTTTAATAAATTACATTTTAATGTGTTTGAAAGAGTCTCTTCTGCTCACCAAGGCTGCATTTATTTGATCAAAAATACAGTAAAAATTGTGAAATATTACTCCAGTGTAAATCAGCTGTTTTCTATGTGAATATATAGTAAAGTGTAATTTATTCCTGTGATCAAAGCTGAATTTATCATCATTACTCCAGTCTTCAGTGTCACATGATCCTTCACAAATCATTCTAATATGATGATTTAATGCTCAAGAAACATTCATGATTATTATCAATAATGAAAAGAGTCATATTTTTTGGAAACCCTCATACACTACCATTCAAAAAGTTTGAGAAGAGTACAATTAAAAAAAAAAGAAATAAAGAAAATGATACTTTTATTCATCAAGGACGCATTAAACTGCTCAAAAGTGTCAGTAAAGACATTTATAATGTTATAAAAGATTCTATTTCTAATAAATGCTGTTCTTTTGAACTTTCTATTCATCAAAGAATCCTGAGAAATAAAATATATCACGGTTTCAACAGAAATATGATTGTTTTCAACACTGATAATAATCATAAATGTTTACATTTATGCATTTACTTTTTGGGAAATTAAAGGGCATTTATTTAACAGAAAAATGCTAAATAAATAAATAAATAATGTAAAAAACAAACAAACAAAAAAAAACCAGACCAATTCCCAGTGAAATTTTATGTCAATAAATAAAATGAATCAATTAAAGGATTTTTTAAAAATAAAATATAACTTATTTTTTTCCTTTGAATTTTGACATGAAATATGACCCCGAGTGAGATTCATTTACCAGACAATTTTAATTGGTTCATAATTTGGTCCTGATCCCAATAATGGCGTTTATTTAACAGAAAAAAAGCAACATAAATAAATGAAAATGTAAATAATAATAAACAAACAAATAAATAAAACGGACCGATTCCCAGTGAAATTTTATTTCAATAAAGAAATAAATAAATGCACATACATCGCCTTTCTGAAGGATCATGTGACACTGAAGACTGGAGTAATGATGATAAATTCAGCTTTGATCACAGGAATAAATTACACTTTACTATATATTCACACATATATTCTTCAAACAGACGATTGTTCTTTGAAGCTCCAGGTCTTCAGTGCCATTTTTAATCTTTTATCTCACTCTTGCTGACACTTTCTACTGACACATACACTGACACATACACACACACACACAGCGATGTGTTTGAGTTTTCTAATCCATCTACAACAAAGAAAGCGCCTCCAAACTGGAGCAGAACATTGACACTTGAGGCACGGCGAGAAAAATCCCTCGAGACGACCCAAAATAACTCACCGCATGAGAGAACGAGAACAAAGCGTCACCAGCAAACACCGGCGCGGACGACTTCATAAAAAAACTGGTGATGCACCGAAAATTCATCAAATGAAAATATTCAGATGAAAGTTTTGGGAGGTTTTGGAGGGCAGAATCCGAAACATGACGTTTAATTAGCGCTTCTCTGATCATATTTTAAGTGTGTTCAGCATCTATTAACAGGTAAACATGTCAGCCATGTGGACGCTAGTGCTGGATTAATAATAGTGAATTTTAAATCGATTAAATCCCAAGAATCAATCTTTCAGAGCTGTTTTCAATTGATGGAACAAAACTAAATATTTGTATAATTATCACAATAAGCTATTATATTTGCATATTATCACAATAAGCTTTGTGACTTTTGAAATGAAACAGTCTCAGCTTTCAATTTTATAACAAAATTCAAACAATAAATGAGTTGATTATTAAATAAATGTAATTAATTGATTGGTTAAATAAACTGTTTTTGGTGTCAGTTTTCAGCTAAATGAAAACTTTAATTTTGATTTCAGTGAAAAATTAATTTCTGAACAAAATGTTGATTTATTGTATTTTCCTTTTTTTTTTTCCTAAAAAATAAAAATTAATAAAAAGAGTGCATCAATAGAAACTCATGTCCGGATCGCTTTTCACCTATTTTTTTATTATATATATATATATATATATATATATATATATATATATATATATATATATATATATATATATTTTTTTTTTTTTTTTTTTTTTTTTATTTAATTTTTTTCCATTATATTTATTAATCCTGTTTGGATTTAAATTGGCAAATACTTAAGAGTCAATGATTAGATCATTATTGCAGGGATTATTATGTTTCTAGTAGGGGTTGCACAGACTAGTCGCTGGCCTATAGAGGGCGCAATAGGATAAGCCATTTCCTGACACGCACGCTCCGTTTTCAACAATTAAAATGACAAACGCATGCTGCGTCCCAATTCGCATACTATCCGTCCTAAATAGTAAAATATAATTAGTCCGTCCCAAATCGTAGTATGTTGAAAAGAGTATTCCAAAGATACCCGGATGGTCTATTATTTCCGGTCAGAATTCGAAGTGCAGATCCGCACACACTCTAACGGCTGATATTGCCCACAACCCATTGCGAGTTGGACGAGGATTCGATTAGAACTACAAACGCGGATAAAAAGTGTTAAAAAACTACAAACATGACGGATGTGCGAGTCCGACGGTTCAGTAGAGAGGTTTAGATTAAGGGGCTTGACTGATCAATTATCAGTATTTAACCTGACGAAAAGATATTTATTCAGTGTTACCCACATTATATTTCACCTGCAGCAGCATTGAGAACTTTTGTAATGATACGTTTGGCCATTAACTTTTAAATGCATCATCATATTTAAACTGCAAACACGAGGAGTCTCTGCATTAAAGACCCACGACTGGCAGATCAACGTGCGACTACATTTCTCTCCGATACGGTAGGAAATTAAATTGAATGTGGGGGATTTTAACTGTGACGATGATTGACAGGGCAGTTTAAACGGTGACGGGATGCACGTAACGAAGCGACAGAGTCCGTTATAGATGACGAAGTAGTACGTCCCAAAGCTTGCCCACTCTTCTGCTACACACTCAAAAGTATGTACTTTTTCTTCACAAAAAGAGTACATACTTTTAGGTCGTAGTATAAGTATGCGAATTGGGACGCAGCGGCATACCCAGAGAGCTCTCCACAAGACATGTTTGATTATGATCTAGATGCTCAAATTGATCGGGAGAATGCAGGTTTTAAACAGCGTATTATACACGTAAGTTAATCGCCGTTCTAAACTAATGCATACTGCATAGATTGTAACACACACACATAGCTCGCACATCAAGCCTTGTTTATACTCGACGCAAAAATGACGTAAACACGGAGTGAGCGCTCGTGCGCGTTGAGAGCGCGAGACTCCATTTCGCTTGGCTGTGTGCACGTCAAATTTTGTAACTTTGCGCGCGTCTCCGCAACCGAAGATGCACGAGTTCGAGGCGAATCTGGCCGAGCATGACGTCTCATCACACCGGCACCCAGTTTGCGCGTCTAAATCAGTTGCTTATATTTACAAAATGAGCCAACAATAGCAGAAATAAGCCCTTTTAATGAAAATAAATATCCATGTTTAATAAAAATGTTCACGAAACTGTGTTTAGAGAGAAATTAGAAAATGTTTAAGAGATCGTTAATTTATCGATTTTTATTTATTCTTTTTATTTGTTTATTTATTATTATTATTATTATGAAAATAACATCACAGCATTTGTTTTCATCAAGAGGTGCACAATTTTTGGTCCAGATCTTGTATTGCCAATGCAAGAGTCCAGCACTCTGTAAAGTCTCCTCCAGCACATCCCAAAGACTCTCGATGAATTTAAGGTCTGGACTCAGAGGTGCCAATTCATGAAAATGATCCTTCATGCTCCCTCACAACCATTCTTTCACAGTCTGAGCCTGACGAATCTTGACATTGTCATCATGGAATATGGCCATGATGTGTCTTCCTACATGGTGGTTTAAGAAATGAAAAGCTACACACTCCATCAATTAGGGTTGGAAGAACAGTTGCCAAACATATAACATGCTAGAAACACAAAAATCCCTGCAATAATGATCCAATCATTGACTCTTAAGCATTTGCCAATTTAAATCCAAACAGCGACTTTTTTTTTGGCTGGGCAGTGTATAAAATAATACAAAATATTAGGGCTGGGTATTGACACAAATTTCACAATTCGATTTCGATTAGACTCGATTATTTTGGATATATATCAGGTGCAATACATGGCAAATTTTCTCAAGGAAAACAAATCTCTGAACTAATGCTGTAAACTATGGGAGTCAGTTGTAGCCTACTATAATATATAAGGTAAAAATGAACTGATTTGTATACAAACACTTAAATTACACTCAATGTTTTTTTTATAATAATAAAGTTATAATATTAACTTTACAATTACATAATCATATTTCTACTCCAATTTTACTCCGTTTTTTGCAATAACATTTAAATGGTGGCTGTCATAAAAACTTGCTAGATTTATTCAAACATGCATTAAATATTGAAAAACATTATAATGAATATGTAATATGGTGCATATATTTAGCAAAACGCTCCTCTCTAGAGTTAATGTTTCTAGCTGACTAATGAGTTTGTGGTCACTGATGGTTTTTCTGAGGTAAATGTGACGTTACATGACATTGTTCACAAGCTGTCTTCCTGACGTCTTTCCGCGGTTGAAACACTGATTGAGCGATTCCATATGACATGATGCGGATTTCTGTAAGTTGTACTGTATCTTTTAACACACTTTCAGATGCTCATTCATGTTTATTTCGCTGTAACTGGTATTAAAGCGGAGGAGAAGATCCGTTCACGTGCCGCTTCTCTTGAGCTGAGCCAGAGCGATCTCACGACACGGCGCCAAAACGCTATTTATGCGTTTGAATTTCGTAATAAAATGGACGTAATTTAAAATCTGAGACTTTGTTTCATATCAACAGTAACAAAGCACAAAGATTATTGTGATTTATTGGATGGGAGGCGCGCTATAATGTCCCGTTCATTCATCAACTGAAAACAGGATGACTAATCGATTCTTGGGATTTAAGAATCGATATCGGTTCGTAAAAATGAGAATCGATTAAAATCGAGAAATCTATATTTTTTACCCAGCCCTACAAAATATATATTTATATCTTCAGCCTTCGCTCCCCACGTGCATCAATGAGCCTTGGCCGCCCATGACCCTGTCGCCGGTTCACCACTGTTCCTTCCTTGGAGCACTTTTGATAGATACTGACCACTGCAGACCGGGAACACCCCACAAGAGCTGCAGTTTTGGAGATGCTCTGACCCAGTCGTCTAGCCATCACAATTTGGCCCTTGTCAAACTCGCTCAAATCCTTACGCTTGCCCATTTTTCCTGCTTCTAACACATCAACTTTGAGGACAAAATGTTCACTTGCTGCCTAATATATCCCACCCACTAGCAGGTGCCGTGATGAAGAGATCATCAGTGTTATTCACTTCACCTGTCACATACATACACACACACAGATTTTACTCTGTAAATCTGAATAGTCGTAACCTGTGAGCACAACAGCTTCCTTTTCATCAAGAGCCGAAATTCCCATTTAATGTGAGTTTGTGGAATAAAGTCTGTCCTCACCACTCCCACACGCGCAGACTCTTGTCGTCGGAGGTGCTGACGAAGCGCCGGTTCTCGTCCACGAAGGTGATGGTGTTGACGGCGCCCAGATGTCTGTCGTACTCCTGAACGACCTCACGGGTGCGGATGTCCCACTGCACGACACACACACACGCACACACAAGCCTTCGGTCCATCAGGAGGTCAAAAAACACTCAACTGATTCTGAAAACTTCAGCATTGATTCTGAACTTTTTTTCCCCATTATTCATTATTTGATTATTCAGTAATAATGCAGAGAGAGAGAGAAATCCCTCACTTTTTGTTTCTTTGTTCTGCTTTATTACTTTACAGTGGGGAGAACAAGTATTTGATACACTGCCGATTTTGCTGGTTTGCCCACTTACAAAGTAATAATAATAATAATAATAATAATAATAATAATAATAAAAAAAAAGGTAGATCAAGAATAATTTTAGAATTGAAACTGTACTTATATTAATACAAATAATTTTATAAAAACGCACAAATTAATTTCATATTCACAGACAGTAAACTTGTTAATAATAATAAATAAAATGTTGATCAAGAATCATTTTAGAATTGAATTTGTACTTATAACCATACAAATTTAATACAAATGCACACAATTTCACATTCAAAGACGGTAAACTTGTTAATAAAAATAAATAAAAAAATATATACAAACCCGATTCCAAAAAAGTTGGGACACTGTACAAATTGTGAATAAAAAAGGAATGTAATAATTTACAAATCTCATAAACTTATATTTTATTCACAATAGAATATAGATGACAAATCAAATGTTGAAAGTGAGACATTTTGAAATGTCATGCCAAATATTGGCTCATTTTGGATTTCATGAGAGCTACACATTCCAAAAAAGTTGGGACAGGTAGCAATAAGAGGCCGGAAAAGTTAAATGTACATATAAGGAACAGCTGGAGGACCAATTTGCAACTTATTAGGTCAATTGGCAACATGATTGGGTATAAAAAGAGCCTCTCAGAGTGGCAGTGTCTCTCAGAAGTCAAGATGGGCAGAGGATCACCAATTCCCCCAATGCTGCGGCGAAAAATAGTGGAGCAATATCAGAAAGGAGTTTCTCAGAGAAAAATTGCAAAGAGTTGAAGTTATCATCATCTACAGTGCATAATATCATCCAAAGATTCAGAGAATCTGGAACAATCTCTGTGCGTAAGGGCCAAGGCCGGAAAACCATACTGGATGCCCGTGATCTTCGGGCCCTTAGACGGCACTGCATCACATACAGGAATGCTACTGTAATGGAAATCACAACATGGGCTCAGGAATACTTCCAGAAAACATTGTCGGTGAACACAATCCACCGTGCCATTCGCCGTTGCCGGCTAAATCTCTATAGGTCAAAAAAGAAGCCATATCTAAACATGATCCAGAAGCACAGGCGTTTTCTCTGGGCCAAGGCTCATTTAAAATGGACTGTGGCAAAGTGGAAAACTGTTCTGTGGTCAGACGAATCAAAATTTGAAGTTCTTTTTGGAAAACTGGGACGCCATGTCATCCGGACTAAAGAGGACAAGGACAACCCAAGTTGTTATCAGCGCTCAGTTCAGAAGCCTGCATCTCTGATGGTGTGGGGTTGCATGAGTGCGTGTGGCATGGGCAGCTTACACATCTGGAAAGGCACCATCAATGCTGAAAGGTATATCCAAGTTCTAGAACAACATATGCTCCCATCCAGACGTCGTCTCTTTCAGGGAAGACCTTGCATTTTCCAACATGACAATGCCAGACCACACACTGCATCAATTACAACATCATGGCTGCGTAGAAGAAGGATCCGGGTACTGAAATGGCCAGCCTGCAGTCCAGATCTTTCACCCATAGAAAACATTTGGCGCATCATAAAGAGGAAGATGCGACAAAGAAGACCTAAGACAGTTGAGCAACTAGAAGCCTGTATTAGACAAGAATGGGACAACATTCCTATTCCTAAACTTGAGCAACTTGTCTCCTCAGTCCCCAGACGTTTGCAGACTGTTATAAAAAGAAGAGGGGATGCCACACAGTGGTAAACATGGCCTTGTCCCAACTTTTTTGAGATGTGTTGATGCCATGAAATTTAAAATCAACTTATTTTTCCCTTAAAATGATACATTTCTAAACATTTGATATGTCATCTATGTTGTATTCTGAATAAAATATTGAAATTTGAAACTTCCACATCATTGCATTCTGTTTTTATTCACAATTTGTACAGTGTCCCAACTTTTTTGGAATCGGCTTTGCATATATTACTATTAATAATAATAATAATAATAATAATAATAAAAAAATGTAGCTCAAGAATCGTTTTAGAATCAAATCTGCCCTTATAATTATGCAAGTAATTTAATAAAAATGCATGAATCAATTCCATATTTAAAGATGTTAAACTAAGATGGTCAAGTAGAAGAAGAAAAATGCAATAATAATAAATGTAGATCAAGAATGGTTTTCGAATGGGATGGTGAGGCGTGTAAAGACTCATTACTCTCCGCTCTCGTTTCATACCTGGACGATCTTCTTGTCCGACATCCCGGCGACAAACAGGTTTTGTTTGTCCTCGTCTGGGTTGAACTTCACGCAGTAGGGAACCTTCCTGTTGGTGAAGGGCGCGATGCACTTTCCTGAAACATGACAGGATTGTTTCACATCACTAACGTATTAAACTGCCCGTGTGTTTGTGGCTCCCCCTGCTGGTGGAGCAGAGAGAAGCCACTGAACGCGATGAATAAACTGCTTCAGGCGTTAGGGGTGTAACGTACACAAAACTGACGGTTCGGTACGGCAGGGGAGAGAAAACTAAACAAAAAAAATGCTTTGTTTATTTTTATTAAACAGTGGTTTACTGAACAAATTGTGTCTGTCCTTAAATGAATTCAAATATAACTAAAACTAATTATAACTAAACGCCAATAACAAAAAATAACTAGGGAATCACCAAAATGCAAGAATGATTCTGCATTCATTTAGTGTAAGTGGCGATCGATAGTGGATAATAATATATAATGTATAATGTACTGACGGTAACAAGGTTGTGCTGTTGACGCCCGCGCCGCCTCTCGAGGAGAAATCGAAACAAATGAGCGCCGCTCACACAGAGAAACTCAGTAACACACTGCGGCAAAAATTACAAATGTGGAGTTTTTATATTTATAACATATGATACAGTTAAGCAACATCACATGACCAAGAGTGCTGAATACCATCACGATTGAAAATGTGACACTGATTTCATGACAGTTCCTAGGGCTGTCGCGATAACCCCAATATTGAGGAGCCAGGCGCAGCAACCGCGATATTTGTTTTACACTTCGTGCATGTGTACTGAATATTAAATAAGTTAGTAATGATAACAATGGTGATTTGTACAGAGGCTCCGTAGATTTGCACTTAACAAGCCTAAACAGACAGTGAATGTGAGCGCGTGCGATTACCTGCGTCTGTCCTTCAGGCCGAGACACATTCGTGAAAAAAGGTTGCCCTGTCCAAGGCATGCGAAATCTCTGTCTTAGCATCGACGCATTGCTGGTCAGCTGAGTCTTCTAAAGGGGCGCTCAAAGTTAAAATGATTTCAACAGCCGTTTCATTACATCTCTCTTTGAAAGAATCAGCGTGTAGTTGAATGAACGGCTTAAAGACTCACTCAAAGACAGTCTTGTGGCGTAACAACGTAACGGCACTGACTGACATCCCGTCTAGAACGCGCAGAGATGAGTAGTTCTGCTTTTACTGGTGAAATATTAGCAGAAAGTCTCTTGTCCAGTCAGATTTGATTATCAGAACTAACTGTTATACATATAACAATAGCCCTACAATTTTATTGTCAGGTTTATGTTCTGTTATGTGGACCCTTATTTGACATTCTCTTTGGTTTACTTCACTTCCTGTTTCAACGCTTTATTTTCGGTTTCTGAATATGACCGTTACATCGTAACACACACAGATTATATATGGCGATAATACCGCATATCGCGCTATTGAGCCACTCAAAATTACCGCAAGGGAAATTCCGTCACCGCGACAGCCCTAACAGTTCCATAAACAATTAACATTGAGTCACTTACATTTCAGACGCAATATTGACTGTTTTCGTTCTGTTTCAGCAGCAAACAAAGATCACAGCAGAACCATAACGAGTCTCACAGCAACAGTGTTACTGAATGATTCAGCGTTTTGAATGAATCGTTTGAACAAATCGACTCAATGACTCACTCATTAAGACGGTCACCTGCCGACACCTACTGGTGGTTTAGTTTCATGTTTAAACATTCTTTCCAACATTTCTTATTTGTATATTCAAAAAATATTTAAAACAATCTCATAACATTATTTAATGCAGTTGTAATTTTTCAGTGTAAATTATTAAATTTGACTGGTAACAGCCCTATAGTGTCTTATTCTAATTTAATTTTATAGATCAAATTTAAAAATATAAAAATGAAAGCTGAAGCATAGCCTATATTTAATACGATTATGGAAAAAATGCCCTTTATAAAAGGTAAAAATATCACAAATATGCAGATTTAAATATGTCAAAGCTGATTGAACACTGGTGAGAATATTGCTTCAGAACAAATTATATTTACAACACAAAAAAAAAAAAAAAAAAATTAAATTTTTTCCAGACAAGCTAATTTTTTACTTGGACAAGTGAATGACATATTTACTTGTCCAAAGGACAAGCACGTGAACAGGCTTAATGTCGAGCCCTGCTTCTGAGGGAAATGTGATGCTACGTGACATTGTTCTCAAGCTGTTTTATTGACGTCTTTCCACCGTTGAAACACTGATTGAGCGATTACACCACATATGATGCGCTTCAGTGAGTTGTAATGTATCCTCATACCTTCAGATGTTCATTCATGTTTATTCTTTGACTATGACGAGATCGCGTTCACTCGCCTATACAGTGATCACCCACGCCACATTAAAGAGCGTCAAAACGGCATTTATCGTTTGAGTTTCGTGATAAAATGCACAGAATACTTAATATGTTTGAATGAACTCGGATTGAAGTGTGATCCGTGCGTAAAACAAGCCGACTGTTAAAGATTGCACTCGGTACCGTTCGGAACACATGCACACCGTACCGGAAGCCCTGTCCCGAAACGGTTCGGTACGAATACGTGTACCGTTACACTCCTATCAGACGTGCAAACTGAACTGATTCGAGTTGGACACGCCAAATTTATGTCTGAACATTCGTCTTGGATCCTGCTGGTGTGTGTGTGTGTGTGTGTGTGTGTGTGTGTGTGTGTGTGTGTGTGTTAAACTCTCACCGGTCTCTGTGTCCCAGAGTTTGAGGTATCTGTCGTAGGCGGCGCTGAGAAACTGCGTGCCTGTGTTGTTGAAGCAGACGTCACGCACCGCTTTACTGTGACCTACAGACACACAAGATATATATATATAGACACATAATGTTTACTTTGAGTGAGACACACGGAGAGCGTCTCAAGACTGTCCAGGTCTGAGGCTAACTACATTGAGACACAGAAGAGGAACCGGTCAGAAACTAGCAGAGTCTGTGTGTAAATGAGCGGGTGATGGATGGACTCGTCCTGGTCAGCGCTTTTCATCAGCCTGGCAACTGTAGCCATGGCGATATCAGTAACCCACGGAGATGAGTGACAGCTGCTGTTAACGACGACGCCTCGTGTGACGGAGAATTCAGACCCTCGACCAGCATCTACAATCACTCTTATATTACAGATATTATATTCTAGGCATAAAAACACATTGTAATAATGTGTTTTATTGTAATAACAATAATACTTATTAATTATTATAATAATTATTGTTGACATGATGATGATAATAACAATACTAATTATTATTATTATTATTATTATTAGATTTAAAATACAATTAGAAAGATCGTTTAAAACTGTCAGAGTAAAACAGTATAATAACAATCATGATAAATTATAATGTTTTATTTTAATATTATATTACTCTAACAGTTTTATTGCATTTTTGCATAATACAAAAAAAATTATTATTATAAGTGTTCATAATATATACAAATTATTATATAAGAATTAGAAAAATGTTTAAAACTGTCAAAATAAAACATAACTAATATAATACTTTTTTATATTAATATATTACTATAACAGTTTTATTGTATTTTTGCATCATAATAATAATAATTACTATTATTATTATTATATTAATATTGTTATTATTCATAATATATACAAATTATTATATAAGAATTAGAAAAATGATTAAAACTGTCAGAAGTATAATAATACCAATAATAATACTAATACTGTTTATATGAATTATATTAATAATATATTCTATCAGATTGTTTTAAATTATTGTATTCTTGCATAATAATAATAATAATAATTAATAATAATAATAATAATAATGATCAACAATTATTAATCAGTTTTATTCCAACAGACTGTTTTAAATTATTGTATAATAAATATTTTATTCTTATTATTTGAATTATATATATATATATATATATATATATATATATAAAAATAAATAAATAAATAAAAAAAATGAATAATCATTATTATAAATATTATTATGCAAAAATACAATGATTTAAAACAGTCTGTCAGAATAATAAAATATAATTTATATAATTAAAAGTAGAATTTTTATTATTATGATTAGTGTCATTAAATGTTAAACATTATTATTATTATTATTATTATCATTACTACTAAAGATTTATTTCAATTATATAATATTTATAATATACATATTACATTATAATGAATAATCATTATTATTAATGTTATTATTATGCAAAAATACGATTTAAAACTATGTTAGAATATTTACATAATATAAAATAGTATAATTTTTATTAGGAATATTGTTATTATGCTGTTTTAAACAACATTCTAAAATTCTCATGTTTTTAATTATTTTACAATAATAATTAGTAGTAGTAGTAATTACTAATACTTTATTATTGTTATTACTATTGTTATTATTCAATAATTAGATAAATGAAAAGTTTAAGGCATAAAAGCACGTGATTGCGTCCAGAACCTCCTCAGTGTCCGTCACAGGACGGTTTGATCACGCTGAAGGAATGAAACGTGGCGGCAGTGAGATTCAGCGATGCAGAAGTCCCGTCTGAGCGGCTCTGGTGCGAGCGTCACGTTCTGACAGCGCTTGATAAATGTGCCGAGACACTGGAGAAAACAGCCTCTGATTGACTCCATCACTCGATCACCACAGCCCTGAGAGTGTGTGTGATTCTTCCTCTGTGGCCAAAGAAACGTGACAACACTCACCAATAAACGTCCGCGCACATCTTCTCTCATTATAAACCTCCCACAACTGCAGAAGACAAAAACAACATCATCACACACAGATCACACGGACACAAACTTTTCAGTGTTAAAATGCAAATTATCATACGACACAAGTGAAGAGGTCATCATTAGTTCTTCACATTTCATTTTAAATCACATTTTAGCTTTAAACATTCCTGACAAATTCATTTTTAAAAGTAAAACATTCCATCTAGACTCTTTATTAATTAATTTAAATATATTTGTAAAGCACTTTTCATAAAATTCCATAAAATATGAGGCATAATAATTATTTAGGGCTGCAACAACTAGTCGATAAAATCGATAATGAAAATCATCGACAACGATTATCATTATCGATTAGTCGGGTCTGCCACCAACTTCCACCAGTCGCGCCACATTACAGCCTGAATAACGCATCTCTATGGACAAAAAGCTTCTAGAAATAGTGGAGGAAACAGAGCGAGCTGATGCAGGAAAGACACATGATCCAAAAACATGAGAATTCTCTAGTTTAAGCTTCAAGCGAATGCATCAGTGTTTAACACACCCTGACATGTGCTTTGACAGATGCGTGTGTGTCCTCATGTTACAGGTTATATCCACTGATCTGTATAGAGAACAGCGGTTATATCCTCATCTGTAAATGTTACTAATTCACGCCAGTATTTCCGTTTTGCATGAAAGCGCGTCCTGACAGCTTCAAACGTCACTGAACGAGCGCCGGCGCGTCACACAGACCGAACGCAGTCGACAGGGAGACCATTAACATTCAGCGCAAAAACATTGATTTAGCTGAAATATCTGCTGTTGGACGCTAAATTTAGGTTTAAAAGTCAACGTGTAATTCACGTATTTCATGAGAGTAGTGACTAAAGGGAGAACAGTGTGTGGATAAAGAAATGACAGTAACAGGTACTGTGTCCAGAGCGAATGTGTGTGTGTGTGTGTGTGTGTGTGTTCCTGCAGAACATTTCTCTAATCTGGTAACACTGAGTTTGTGTTTTTGTTTTTCTTTAATATAATTTTAATGTAGGGATTTAAACTGTCCTTTTGCGTAGTAACCTTTTTTTGCACATAATGTATAGCACAGATACACCCTTATGAAAATTATCCATGGTTCTATTAGACAGTAAAACCAATGTTTTTTGGCATATTGATTACCATTTGTATAACCACACAAATACCATATAGTTAAACTATGGTTAATTTGTGGTTACCATTGGAATAACTACAATAACCCTGTTTTATTTATTATTATAATTTTTTTTGTTTGTTTGTTTTATTTGTTGTAAAACCATGGTTAATTTTTGTAAGGTATATTCACTGTGTGTGTGTTCATAGCACAGCTGGCACGTGTGTTTGAAGGACAGCTTTGGGCAGGATGGGGAATAGTGTGTTTTGGCAGTTACAAATAAATAAATAAATATTCAGCTTTTTTAATCCGATTAATTGAACAAATTAATCTGCCAACTAATCGATCATCAAAAAAAAAAAAAATCCAATTAATCGGAAAAATACATCTAAATAATCGTTAGTTGCAGCCCTATAATTATTCATGACATTAATAATAATAATTAACGCCATTGTTATTACTATGATTATTATTATTATTATTATATAATTATTACTCAAGAATTAGAAAGTTGCTTAAAACAATATATTATTATAATAATAATAAATTATAATATTATATATATATATAAAAATTATTATTATACGGTTGTACTCTAACAGACCATTTTAAATTCTAGTATTTTGCATAATTATTATATTAATATAACATTAAAAATAATGTTGATATTAATTATATTATTATTATTATCATATTCTAACATACTGTTCTAAATTATAGTTGCACATTAATAAGTAAATTATTAATTATTTTGTTTTTACTTTAACAGATCATTTTAAATTGTACGTTTGCATAATTATTATAACTATATTAATATTATTCTATTAATAAATAATAATGTTATTTATTATTATTATTGTGTTATATTTTATTATTCTACTAATAAAGTTATTTATTATTATAGTTATTATATTCATGTTAATATAATATATAAATACTTTTAATATTAAATATATTAATATTATAATATTCTAACAGACTGTTTTAAATTATTATTGTTGCACAATTGTTCATTTTTATATAAACAGACTTTTTGTATTATAATTATTACTATATTATATTAATAAGAATAATATTTATTATTTTGTTACTATATTAATAAATAAATAATAATAATAATAATAATAATAATAACAACCTTTATTATTATAGTTATTATATTAATATAATATATTAATGACTTTAATATGAATTATATTAATATTATATTCTAAAAGATTATTATTGTTGCATAATAATAATACTAATTATTATTATTTTATTCTAACAGATTGTTTTAATAAATTATTGTATGTTTGTATAATTATTATTATTATTATATTATTATTAATAAATAATATTAATAATACATATTGTTATTTATTATTAGTAATAATTATTATTGTTATTATTATTATTATTATTACTAGTATTCAATAATTAGAAAAATCGTTAGATGAAGTGTAAAGCAGTTTTACACGACACTGCTTGACCTTTCAACTTCCCACGTCACCTGGATATTAGGAGCCACTCACAAACACAAACTTCTTGAAAAGCACAAACCGTTTTCAACCAACATGAGAAGTGTTTAAATGGCTGAAGATCTCACCTTGATTTTACAGTCCATAGAGCAGGACAGCAGCAGATGACCAGACGCCGGAAACAGACGGATGGCGCTGACACCCTGCAGACAGGAGAGGCAGTGTGTGAGAACATACATGAAACAACATGAGAGAATATGGTACGTCTGTGGAAGATGCGAGTGAGTAAACGCTTGAGTCAGCATGTAGTCACTCTCACACTGAGACAGGAGTGAACACTGATGCCATGAAGACCATAAACACATAAAACAGCATAAACTCCATCCAGACAGATCAGCACCGTCTAGACTAGGGCTGGGCGGAAAATATTGATCTCTCAATTTTAACAATTTATTAGTAAACTAGTAATTTATCTGAGACAGTGTCGGCTGCAAAGATGACGTTAAGTTAAAGGGGCGGTCTAACGCTATTTCCTGCATTCTGACATATTTACACTGTTAAAGAGTTGATTCTCATGACAAACATGGACAACATTAAAAAAAAACGAGTTGGACGTATGACGGAGTATTTCTGTGCCAAATACACTCCTTCAGGATTCAAACAAGTTTCGGAAAGTTTTTTTCGAGTATGGCCCTGTATGACATCATAAAGGGCGGAACTCCTTGTATGGGCACTTCTCCCGGATAAGCACACACACTCACACACACTCACACTCATCACCCAGAGTGAGAGCGAGAGCAAGAGCGCGTCCATCAACAAGCTTTGTTCAGTTACGGGAGCCGGCGGCGCTGGCATTGTGTTTTTAGACACGAAAAAATTTACTTTTATTAACTGTAATGTGCAAAAACCTCATTTTTATAGGGAAAATGTAAATATTCTGCCCTTATTAAATGTGCCATTGTTCTTCTGTAGTCTCACACTGAACTGACCGACAGCTTCAGTGATTATAAAAGGAGCTCACAATTCGAAGAAAAGTTTTTGTTTTTCATGTGACTTTCTACTTTTTTTCCATATGTTAGGAAAGGGGAGTGGAAATGGCTAATAAGTATAGACTGAAAAAAATATGGACGTAATGTCCGTGACGTCACCCGTAGGTTTCTGAAGAGAGTCTTTGAAGCGTAAAGTCGGCGTTGCCATCTTGGCAGCGCGTCACTCCCGTATAACTGACAATGGGCAAAGAGGCGGGACGTGGGCGGAGCTGAGGTGGCGTGATGACTAACAGACAGCAGACAAACGGCAATCCACCTGTCACTCAAAGTGGCCACGCCCTTAATTATGCAGAACTTTAAGGCATTATATAATGTAAACGAATGAGTTATAAAATAATTCACCCCCCTCACAGTTGTCAAGAAGGGCAAAATTAGCCGTATAGACCAAAACCACAATTTGTACCAGGCTGTAAACATGTTTTTTTCTGCTGTAAAGTTGGGCATTTTAACATGGGGCTCAATGAGATTCTGTTCCCTTCTGGAGCCTGTCTCTAGTGGCCAGTCGATGAATTGCAGTTTAATTCACTTCCATATTGGCTTTAAGAGAAACTGGGGGAGGGTGCCGCTTGCTAATAAGTCAAATAAGTGCTCCTCTGCCGCCATCTACTGGTTATAGTGGTAATTTCATGGGGTTTTTTTTAATAAAAGTGCTTGTTTGCCACAAAGTGTTAGTTTTCCTACACCTTTAAACTTTTAGTTTTACAAATCATCACATTAAAAATAAATAACATTAAATTGGATAATATTTAGAGCTTTTAAGTGCTAGAAAAAGTGTGAAGCTCAAAAGTTTGTACAAACCCTGAGATTAATAACGTAAACAAAAACACTCGACTATTTCTGCCACAATACCATGTGGCGTCACTACAGTAAATCATGTGGCGTGACTACAGTAAATCATGTGGCGTCACTACAGTAAATCATGTGGCGTCACTACAGTAAATCATGTGGCGTGACTACAGTAAATCATGTGGCGTCACTACAGTAAATCATGTGGCGTCACTACAGTAAATCATGTGGCGTCACTACAGTAAATCATGTGGCGTCACTACAGTAAATCATGTGGAGTCACTACAGTAAATCATGTGGAGTCACTACAGTAAATCATGTGGCGTCACTACAGTAAATCATGTGGCGTCACTACAGTAAATCATGTGGAGTCACTACAGTAAATCATGTGGAGTCACTACAGTAAATCATGTGGAGTCACTACAGTAAATCATGTGGCGTGACTACAGTAAATCATGTGGAGTCACTACAGTAAATCATGTGGCGTGACTACAGTAAATCATGTGGAGTCACTACAGTAAATCATGTGGCGTGACTACAGTAAATCATGTGGCGTGACTACAGTAAATCATGTGGCGTGACTACAGTAAATCATGTGGAGTCACTACAGTAAATCATGTGGCGTCACTACAGTAAATCATGTGGCGTGACTACAGTAAATCATGTGGCGTCACTACAGTAAATCATGTGGAGTCACTACAGTAAATCATGTGGAGTCACTACAGTAAATCATGTGGAGTCACTACAGTAAATCATGTGGAGTCACTACAGTAAATCATGTGGAGTCACTACAGTAAATCATGTGGCGTGACTACAGTAAATCATGTGGAGTCACTACAGTAAATCATGTGGCGTGACTACAGTAAATCATGTGGAGTCACTACAGTAAATCATGTGGCGTCACTACAGTAAATCATGTGGCGTGACTACAGTAAATCATGTGGCGTGACTACAGTAAATCATGTGGAGTCACTACAGTAAATCATGTGGAGTCACTACAGTAAATCATGTGGAGTCACTACAGTAAATCATGTGGCGTGACTACAGTAAATCATGTGGAGTCACTACAGTAAATCATGTGGCGTCACTACAGTAAATCATGTGGCGTGACTACAGTAAATCATGTGGCGTGACTACAGTAAATCATGTGGAGTCACTACAGTAAATCATGTGGAGTCACTACAGTAAATCATGTGGAGTGACTACAGTAAATCATGTGGCGTGACTACAGTAAATCATGTGGAGTCACTACAGTAAATCATGTGGCGTCACTACAGTAAATCATGTGGCGTGACTACAGTAAATCATGTGGAGTCACTACAGTAAATCATGTGGAGTCACTACAGTAAATCATGTGGCGTGACTACAGTAAATCATGTGGCGTCACTACAGTAAATCATGTGGCGTCACTACAGTAAATCATGTGGCGTGACTACAGTAAATCATGTGGAGTCACTACAGTAAATCATGTGGAGTCACTACAGTAAATCATGTGGCGTGACTACAGTAAATCATGTGGCGTGACTACAGTAAATCATGTGGCGTGACTACAGTAAATCATGTGGCGTCACTACAGTAAATCATGTGGCGTGACTACAGTAAATCATGTGGCGTGACTACAGTAAATCATGTGGCGTGACTACAGTAAATCATGTGGAGTCACTACAGTAAATCATGTGGCGTGACTACAGTAAATCATGTGGCGTGACTACAGTAAATCATGTGGCGTGACTACAGTAAATCATGTGGCGTGACTACAGTAAATCATGTGGCGTGACTACAGTAAATCCATGTGGCGTGACTACAGTAAATCATGTGGCGTGACTACAGTAAATCATGTGGCGTGACTACAGTAAATCATGTGGCGTCACTACAGTAAATCATGTGGCGTCACTACAGTAAATCATGTGGAGTCACTACAGTAAATCATGTGGAGTCACTACAGTAAATCATGTGGAGTCACTACAGTAAATCATGTGGCGTGACTACAGTAAATCATGTGGCGTCACTACAGTAAATCCATGTGGCGTCACTACAGTAAATCATGTGGAGTCACTACAGTAAATCATGTGGAGTCACTACAGTAAATCATGTGGAGTCACTACAGTAAATCCATGTGGCGTGACTACAGTAAATCATGTGGCGTGACTACAGTAAATCATGTGGCGTGACTACAGTAAATCATGTGGCGTCACTACAGTAAATCCATGTGGCGTGACTACAGTAAATCATGTGGCGTCACTACAGTAAATCCATGTGGCGTGACTACAGTAAATCATGTGGCGTGACTACAGTAAATCATGTGGCGTCACTACAGTAAATCCATGTGGCGTCACTACAGTAAATCATGTGGCGTCACTACAGTAAATCATGTGGAGTCACTACAGTAAATCATGTGGCGTGACTACAGTAAATCCATGTGGCGTGACTACAGTAAATCCATGTGGCGTGACTACAGTAAATCATGTGGCGTCACTACAGTAAATCATGTGGCGTCTACAGTAAATCATGTGGCGTGACTACAGTAAATCATGTGGCGTCACTACAGTAAATCATGTGGCGTGACTACAGTAAATCATGTGGCGTGACTACAGTAAATCCATGTGGCGTCACTACAGTAAATCCATGTGGCGTCACTACAGTAAATCCATGTGGCGTCACTACAGTAAATCCATGTGGCGTCACTACAGTAAATCATGTGGCGTCACTACAGTAAATCCATGTGGTGTGACTACAGTAAATCATATGGCGTCACTACAGTGTCACTACAGTAAATCATGTGGCGTCATTACAGTAAATCCATGTGGTGTGACTACAGTAAATCATATGGCGTCACTACAGTAAATCCATGTGGCGTCACTACAGTAAATCATGTGGCGTCACTACAGTAAATCATGTGGCGTCACTACAGTAAATCATGTGGTGTCACTACAGTAAATCATGTGGCGTGACTACAGTAAATCATGTGGCGTCACTACAGTAAATCATGTGGCGTCACTACAGTAAATCATGTGGCGTCACTACAGTAAATCATGTGGCGTGACTACAGTAAATCATGTGGCGTGACTACAGTAAATCATGTGGTGTGACTACAGTAAATCATGTGGCGTGACTACAGTAAATCATGTGGCGTGACTACAGTAAATCATGTGGTGTGACTACAGTAAATCATGTGGTGTGACTACAGTAAATCATGTGGTGTGACTACAGTAAATCATGTGGTGTGACTACAGTAAATCATGGTGATGTTGGTGATTTGTGACTGAAACTCCTGATCTTCGCTCATGGCTCAGTGTTTCTCCTGGTCTCCACGTCAGCTCTGTTTGATCTGATATCTGTGGTTTATAACAGAGAATTCTGCACCGAACGCTTCCACTAGATCTCACAGTAGTGATGATATTAATTCTGTGAGAAACTCTTTCTCACTGGATCTCCAGCGCTGTGTAGTAACGGTGTCACGAGATCGGTCCGTACAGCTCAAACGAGTAGTGCGGTTCCATTAAACTTTCATTTAGTTTGCTGTTTCTCATATGTAACTGAAATGGCAGCTATCAGTTGGGCACCAGTGCGACCGCTAACCAAATTTAGTTGCACAGGTGGCGGAGATGTTCCCGCCGTCGGCTCACCTTAGTGTGTCCGGTCCACACATGCAGCTGTTTCTTGGGCAGGTAGCATTTGTCCGGGATGTCCGGCGAGCGCAGGTTGATGCCCACGTCCTGAGGAATGTGCAGGTATGACCGGCCCTGGTAATCGTAGGCGTCTTTAACTGCAGTGAGAGAGAGACAGAGGTTTAAGAGCAGATCAAACACACGTTTGGTTGACTGTGTGCTGTTGTGACGCGTCGTACTGTGAAGGATGGTCTTCTCCTCCGCTGGAGCTTCTTCTTCATTCTTGCCTCTCTTCTGTCTCTTGGCTGTGATCTCGTCCAGCTCTTTCTGCTCATCCTGTCACATTAAAACATGATGCAAAAGGTTTAGACCACTCCTACCAAAAGTTAATTCACTTTAGTTTATAATAACATGTTAAAGGTGAATTTGGTTTGTTTTTTAACTCAAAAAAATGGCATCTGATCATTAATTATAGAGATCCACCAATAATACATTTCTCCGCCGATATGATAGCTGATTATTCAGAGCGATATCTGCCGATACTGATAGTTTGATCTTCTTAAGGAAAGAAATCTCTGCCAACTAATGCTATACACCATACGGGGAACCTCTCATTTCATACACTATTATATTAGAGGTTAATAATTAATAAATATTATTAAACATTTTTTTAATTTTTGAGATATATATATACTTTTTTTATATATATATATATATATATATATATATATATATATAAAAATCATATTATAATAATTAATAGGCCATTAATAAATACTGTAGAAATATTAGTTCATGTTAACTAATGAAACCTTATTTTAGCATTACAAAAGTATCTTTTAAAAGCTAAAACAGTGAAATTCATAATATTAATTCCATGTTTTTCTATTAAAACAACAAAAAAGACTTTGTATTGTAGCACAGAGGTTTCATAAGTGCATTTATTCATCAACCACAATTGCAAAACAATGTAATTGAAATTCATGTTTAGATTTATTACAGTTTTGCGTCAGAGTATATTTGCCAGTTTGATTTACTTTTATTTCAGTATGTTTTAGTTTTACCAGTTATTAATTTCAGTGCTTCAACTTAAACTTATTTCAGTTTATTGCACAGGCAACATTTCTAAGTTTTATAACAAATACTTATATTTTATTTTAGCTTTATTTCAATTAACGGAATGGTTTTAATAGTTTTAGGTAACGATAATAACCCTGATTCGCTCACAAATTTAGCTGCAACAAGCGACAGAAAATAGATTTTATTAGATTTTTAAAAAAAAATATATATATATATATGGAATGCACCAAAATGAAAATTCTGGGCCAAAACCGAAAATTCTGGATACACTTGGCCGAAAACCGAAACAGAAAATTACTTTTTTTAAATAATTATTCATTTATTTTAAATTTGTTTTTTGTATAACTGTATTATTATTAGATGTTTTAATTAAATTCAATAATTTTACTGAATCTGAATTTAAAAAAAAAAATACAAGCCAATAAAATAAAATAACCACACTTTTATTTAAAGTAACACACAATAATTATACAGAAAATAGGCCTATATTCAAATAATATTAAATATCACTATATTAATATTAGTGCTGGGGAAAAATTAATCGTGATTAATCACATCCAAAAATAAAAGTTTGTGTTTACATAATATATGTGTGTGTAAACAAACTTTTTTTTGGATGCGATTAATCACGATTAATTTTTCCCTAGCACTAATTAATATCAATATATTATTCTTCATTCAGTTCTATGCAACAGAATCAGATTTAACAGATTTATTTTTTGACCAATTATCAAAATAATGTATAGTCCTAGAAAACTATTATTATCAGAGCATGTGAGCAGAGAGCGAGGAGCGGGTCAGTGAATGAGAGGGTAGCGTCATTTTACCCCAGCACGGCTATACCATACCATATTATGCATCCCTAATATATATATATATATATATACACACATACACATATACACACATACATACATATATATATATATAACAGTTATATAAGCTAACACAAAAAAACTACAATTAACAGAGCATTACTATAGTGAATTAAATATATATAATAATGTAATTAATAGACATTAATTTTAGATTTATAAAATAATTTATTAAAATGTAGATTTATTACAGTGTCACTACGAAGTTTTGCATCAGAGATCTTCGTTTTATTAATATTTTGAATTAATTATATTTTTTGTTTTCACGTTAATTTTAGTTTAAGTCATTTCATTATATGCTTGTCATTTTTTTAGTTTTTTAATATTGCCATTTAGATTTAATTTATTTTTAATTCAGTTAGTTTTCATTTATAACCTGCTTCAACTTAAACATATTTCAGTGTATTGCTAAGGCAACATTTCTACGTTTTTTAACTTAGATTTTATTTCAGATTTATTTCAATTAACGGAATGTTTTTAATAGTTTTAGTTAACGATAATAACCTTGGTTTGCTTAAGTTGCAGCACAAGCAAGATAAGCAGAAATATTGAATAAAATATGATTAATGGTGCAGCGTTTCTGTGATTAAACTACATGCATTGTGGGTGTTTGGTCTCAATGCACTTTAACCCTGGTTTAGGATCCTTCTTATCATAAACTGAACATTTTGAGCGACGTCTCACCTCAGAGGGTTTGGCTACGTCTTTCTCATCCTGGTATTTGGCCCAAGGGCCCAGAAAGCTGTCGATATCTGCCGCATCTCCTCCTTTCACCTTCTTCCTCTTCTCAGACTTCTTTGGTCCCGTCTCAAACACCGTCAGCCCTAGTGGAGGATGACAACAGCATGAATTAATAACGGTTTCTGATGATACACACACAACATGATCCAAGTAAAAAAGGTGCTGAACCTTTGTTTTTCTCCGCTTCTTCTATGGCTCCAATGTAGCTGCTGGACGAGACCTGACTGGTGTCCACCGACGGGTCCAGAGCGTAACCTGACCCATAAACGTCAAACACACACGTTTGGTTTTATTCCATGCATGAATACGGAAGCTACACGAGTGAGAACGACGTATATCTCTCAGTCTCACCGAACGTGGAGAAGGTCCTCCTCTGCTGCTCGAACATGAAGTCGTTGACGTGAGCCGGTTCAGCGTAGCCGGACAGCATGTTTCTCGGTGCGGCCATCTGCTGGGATCTGAACGGGTTCATGGGTCCGAACTGGAACGAGATGAGATCAGATAATCAATATACATGAGATGATCATATCACATATTACAGGGTTTTTCAAACTGACGTCCGGTGAAAAGTCTAGAGAAAAAAAAATTTAAAAAATAAATAAGAAAATTCTAATAATTAAATAAATAAATTAGATTAAAATAAATAAATAATGTGATTTATAGATTTAAATTAGATTTAATTAGATAAAAATAAATTGATTATATATATATATAAAGTAAAAAATTAGATTACATTTAAATAAGCAAATAAATAAATAAATTATAGAATTAACAGTGCATTACTATAGTACAAAATATATAATAAGGTAACTTAATAGACATTAATTTTAGATTTATAATATAAATCTGAAAAATTTTAAATAAAAAATAAGATTAAAATAAAAAGTAATAAGTGTGATTAAAATAAATAAATGGATAAAAATGTGATTAAAATAAAAATTAATCTATTAATTAAATAATATTAAAATAAATAAGTACATATATACACACACACACACACACACACACATATATATTAGTTACATATAAATAACCTAATAAATAAACATTAATTTTACATTTATAATATAAATCTAGTCTAGAAAAAAAACTGTAAAAATAAAATGTATAAAAAATAAATGTTATTAAAATAAAATATTTCTCAATCTATTAAGTAAATTAGATTAAATTATATAAATACAAATTACATAAATAAATACATTTAACAATACATTACTATAATGAGTAGAAAAAATATATATAATAAAGGTAATAGACATTAGTTATGATTTATAATATAAATCTAGTCTAGAAAAAAAACTGTAAAAAATAAATTTATAAGAAAAAAATGTGATTAAAATAAAATATTACTTCTTAATCTATTATATATTTTTAGATTAATAGATTGTAATATATAAATAAAAATTACATATAATAAATTAATTAATTGACAATACATTACTACAATGAGTAGAAAAAAAACATACGGTAACTTAATAGACATTAATTTTAGACTTATAATATAAATATAGTCTAGAGATAAACTGTAAAAAAAATAACTAAATTTGAATAAAATAAATTGATAAAAATGTGATTAAAATAAAATATGACTTATTCATCTATTAAATAAATTAGATTAGATTAAAATAAATACAAATTTAGATTAAAACACATGAAAAATGTTAAACAAACAAATAATACATTTAACAGTACACACTACTATAGTGAGTAGAATATACCAGTATAACAATGCAACTTAATATAAACTAATTTTAGATTTATAATAAACTGGGTGTTTATAAAAGAAGCTGCCTTTTAAATGTTAGCATGAAGTCCCACACACAAGGATGAGCATATTTGGGGGTCTGTGGTATCTAAAAAGATTGAAAACGCCTGACATATTACACATAATACTTGAAATACACAATATTCTTCTGGACAAATAGCTATATGAACTCACTTCTGGAGCAAACATCGTTTCATATGTAGGGTTGTAAGAGACTTCTTTGAGTGCTGGATCAAGATGCACACCGGTCTCAACATCTTCCTGAAAAAGACAAACACAGAAAACATTGTTTCGTCTGTTATTAAGCGACAATAACCGCGTTTTCCTCAAAATCACTGAGGCTCCGTTTGTGACCCGCGCGTTTCTTGCTTACCTTCACGGCGACCTCGGGCGCTGAATTCAGAACGGCTAAAGTCATGATACTGTCGGATTTTAAAGGCTGAAGGTGCGCGACCGAGTCCGGTTCGACTTTCTGCGGGCTAGTGCGGGATCCTGACTCATTTTCCGAATCGGAGTCGCTGCCGTACGAAACGAGGGCACCCACCGCCGCCGCCATCTTGACTGTTGTTGGTCTTCCGTCAGCGGGTCCTCAAAGATGAATATATTTTTTAAATAGCTTTAAAAAGTCTTATTTAAAAATAATAATCTTAAAACATATGTCTAAGCTTTAAATATTATAATATAAGCATGTTACTTTTATATGTCTGAAATGGAATGTCAAGCGGACGCAGTTGTGCAGCAATGTAGTGCAATAGATGTTGTATCTTTTAGGACAACAGCTTACAAGAGCGCGCATTGCGACGTACACGCGCATTGTGTAATGCGCTTATGTTTTAGTTTATTACCACCAGGGTTATTATTGTTAACTAAAACTAAAACCATAAAAATTGTGTTACTTGAAATAAAATAATAATATTAAAATATATAAAATAATATTATTAAATATATATTAATAGGTATATTAAAAACAATTACTGACAAAAACACAAAAATTACTAAAACTTTAAGAAATATTTAAATAAAACGAATTCAAAATATAAGACAAGATAAGATAACACGGATTCTCACTACCCATAAAGAGTTGTATAAAATATGTCTTTGTTACTCATAATATTTACTATAAAAAGAGACATTTTATACATAATATACAATGAATATGTTACAATGTTTCACTCGTTAAAATAAAATGTAAACAGATAAAATGAAAGTGCAAGTATTGTCGATATTGACAAAAATTGTCTTTTTATGTCACAATTAGGACGTTTCATGGTATCATTTTGACTTTTATGTCATAATTATGAATTATCATGTCATAATTCCGACTTTTGCATTATAAATTTGTCTAAGTGTGTCATAATTATGACTTTGAATATCATTATTTCGACTTTTTATGTCATAATTATGACACGCTTAAACAAAATTATAATGAAAAAGTCGAAATGATGACATGCTACTTCATAATTTTGACTTTTATGTCATAATTATGAATTAACGTCTTAATTTCGACTTTTAATTTCGACAATTTCGAAATTATGCCTTTTTATGTCATAATTATGAATTAGCATGTCATAATTTTGACTTTTTCATTATAAATTTGTCTGTCATAATTATGAATTTTGAATGTCATTATTTTGACTGTTTATGTGATAATTATGACACGCATAGACGAAATTATAATGAAAAATACAAAATTATGACACGATAATTCATAATTATGACAAAAAAGTCAAAATTATGACATGAAACGTCATAATTGTGACACGCTTAGATGAAATTATAATGAAAAAGTCGAAATTATGACATGCTACTTCATAATTTTGACTTTTAGCATGTAATTTCGAAGTTATGCCTTTCTATGTCACAACTGACATTTCATGTCATAATTTAGATTTTTCATTATAATTTCATGTAAGCGTCACAATTATGACGTTTCGTCATAATTTTGACTTTTGTCATAATTATGAATTATCATGTCATAATTTCGACTTTTTCACTATAATTTTGTCTAAGCATGTCATAATTATGACTTTGAATGTCATTATTTCGACTTTTTAATGTCATAATTATGACACGGTTTTATAATAAAAAAGTCGAAAATTATGACATGATAATTCATAATTATGACATAAAAGTCAAAATTATGACGAAATGTCATAATTGTGACACACAGACTTTAATGTCATAATTATGAATTAGCATGTCATAATTTCGATTTTTAATTTCAACGTAATTTCGAAATTATGCCTTTCTATGTCACAATTGACATTTCATGTCATAATTTTGACTTTTCATTATAATTTCATGTAAGCGTGTCACAATTATGACATTTAATGAAAAGTCAAAATTATGACGAAACGTCATAATTGTGACACGCTTAGACTTTTATGTCATAATTATGAATTAGCATGTCATAATTTTGACTTTTTCACTATAATTTCCTCTAAGCGTGTCATTATTAGGGCATAAAAAGACACAATTTCATAAGAATTACTTTGAATATCATAATTTCGACTTTTTATGTCATAATTATAATTATTTTTTTCTTATGTGGCTTCCATAGATTTCTCATATCACAGCTAGTAGGAACCTGTAATATGTGGGTGTGGTTTTCCCAAAACCAAATCACATACAACACCTTTAAGTTGTTTTGGCTGCTAAACTAGTTGTTTGTATTTGCAATTACTGGTCGGACTGATGGGCGTGGTCTGTGGTCGGCGTTGGCCAATCAGATCAGGGATCCCGCTGTGGGCGGGGCGCGGTTTGTTGCAGCGAGTCGGTCCAACAATAGAAAGTGGGACGTACCATCTGCAGCCGGAGGGGTGGAGTCACACACACACTGACATCCAGAACATCGCTTCTCCTCAGAAAAGGAGCACAACCTTGATGCATAAAGGTTTAACCCTCGTATATGTCTATTTTTGGATGCTGTGACGGAAATTAAGCCGATCGTTGTTGACGAACACACGCCTGTATGTTCATTGTGGATCCCATTTCTATGATCCCGAGCTCCAGTCTTTTTAACGGGATCCACACCAGTTGTATATCAGTACTGTATTTCTGCAATGAACTGAACAGAGAGGAATATTTTAAGGAATAACCCGCATACCTGGGAAAAACATGGAATAATAAGAGCATTTATTCAGGTATGAAGTTTTATGCATGCTTGTTTAGATGAGAGAAACGCATAATGCAAATAAAGTGTTCACATTTGCATTTTTTCCCTTCTCTGGCTGATGCATTGTCCGTGTAAACCAACACTGCTTTAGCTTGGCCCCATTCAGGACTGGCTGACAGGTGTGGGTTGAATTATGCATGCATGTGAAATAACTTGCATAATGCAGCCTAAAGCATCCCGAATGCATGAGCATTGCATATTACATGCAACATATTTGTTTGAATTAAATGCATAAGAAGATGACTTATTTCTCAGTGCCCTGAGGTTTCAAGATTGATGCATTCACGGGGGAAGGGGAGTCACATCTGTATGGCAAACACAAGGCAAACTATCACACCAAAATGCAATGCAGTTTGCATGCTTGCTAAACAGTGTGCACTCCGAATTATTGCTGGGATGGCATGCCAAATATTTTCCACTAATTTAATATAGTGCATGCACAATGCATAACGTAAATGCATCCAGTAATGGTAAAAATTAAATGTACATTTGAGAGCAGTTTTGTGCATGCAGGGGGAAGGGCTGGAAGACTTGCTTTGTGAAACCCGAGACTTCAGAAAGCACAAAGCATCTCAGCTCAGTGTTCATGCACGTGTATTTCAAACTGACTTCATACTTTTTTTTTTTCGTTCCTGTGCTCTTTAACGCATGAACACCTTGTACAGTTGCCGTGCTTTCTTTGCCGAGGTGTTATATGATATTTGAGGAGGAATGATTCGTTTGAATGAATCGGTTAGTTCAAAGAACCGATTCACATAGCGTGTTTTTGAATAAAAATGTGGTTAGATGCTGCCTCTGTTACGTAATATGAATTACCTAGGTTTTACTCCTAAATAAAGTTCTTTCTTCGCCTTTGCTTGGATGGTTTACCAACGGTTCGAATCATTTAAAAAGAACCGACTCGAAAGAACGATTTGAACGCGCGTCGACTCGCTTCAAGATTCCAAAGCTTTATTGGCATGAAAAAGCCATTGTATTGCCAAAGCATTAATATAAACCTTATATAATGCTCTAATGCAGTGTTTATCTTTTGGAAAACCCAGATTTAGCTGGTAAATGTGTTTTGGAACAAGGAAAAATCTAGTTTCCATAAGCTGGTTGACCAGCTGTAATATTCCAAAAAACATATTTTTTGCTTTTCACATATTTAGTATGCATGTGCGACCCATGTTTTTCACTCTTTTAAAGGGTTAACTTGCTGAATATCAAACATTGCAGTGTCACTTGTGTGCATTAATGATGAATATGTTAAATGGGTCATTGTGATGTTGTTGTTGACTTCAATTCTTTGTCTTGGCGATGCAGAAAAGTTTTTTTCTCTCTCGTCTGGATGGATTTTTTTGTCCAGAAAACCTCTGGCTTTCATGCGGCTTCTGTTTGATGTGCTGCCAGGGCGGACCGTACAAACCGCACGTCCAGAAGTAGATCAGAGAGACGAGAAAAGAAGAAAGTGTGTGACAGAGCTGGCCTGGGTGATATATAGGGGATCATTGACTCTGGGCCTTTGGATTATTAGAAAATAATGCACACCCGAGGTGGTAATGTGGCTGCGACGGGAAGATGTGCATGATTTTCTAATAATTCAATGGCCTGGAGTCAATTATTCCGTTTATAATCTGGTCACCAGTTGTTCAGATGTTGTATTTCAAGACATTTGTCAGGTTTGTGTCCTTAAAACGCTCTTGTGTGTGGGACTAGTTTCTATGCATCTCATCCCACGCCTCCGTTGCTAATTCATAAACATAATTTTAGAGCCAACGGAGGCTTGAGCCACAGATAGCAGTCGAATGCAGTTATTAATGCAGTTATTAATGCAGTTATTAGAGAGAGAGAGAGAGCGAGCGCGAGGATGCACCGATATGAAAATTTTGGTCGATAACCGATAATTCTTTATATTTGAAAGCCGATAACCGATATATTGGCCGATAAACCTAAATCCAAATTTTTATGTCATTTTTGAGAGCCTGATTACAAAAACAAAAGTCTCACCATTAAAAGCGATGTCCCAAACACACAATTATAATGTTCTTATTATAATTGTATGTAGCCGATATGACAGACTTAACTGTATTTTCCTTTTTGAAGTGATTTCAATCATATTTCAAGCAATTCAAACCCATCATGGTGAACAGTGCGCATCTGAAGCATCTCAGCTGAAGGAAATACATTATATACATTATTTATCGGCTTTAAAGGGATAGTTCACCCAAAAATGATAATTCTGTCATTAATTCCTCACCCTCGTGTCGTTCCAAACCTTCGTTCATCTTCTGAACACAAATTAAGATATTTCTGATGAAATCCGAGAGCTCTCGGACCCCTCTATAGGCAGCAATGTAATTAACACTTTCAAGGCCCAGAAAGGAAGTAAAGACATCGATAAAATAGTCCATGTGACTCCAGTGGTTCAACCTTAATATTATGAAGCCACGAGAATACTTTAGTGTGCAAAAAACAAACAAAAATAACGACTTTATTCAACAATGTCTTCTCTTCCCTGTCACTCTCTTACACTATTGACGTTGTTGGGCTATTCACAAAGTACAGCGCTTCCGGGTTCTGCGGCAGAACGCCGGCTCACTATTGGCCGAGTACAATCCCATGATCACATGCATGCGTTGTGGTGCTTACGTGACTCTACTAATAGTGAAACTGTAAGTTTATCTGCTTCAAGAACAGCGCCGTTATTTCCTCGCTAGTGAGAAATGTCATGTAGCTTTTAAGATGCTAAACTATTTCACAGATAAAATCATCAGAGCAGAAACAACACATTTCTGTGGGAGTGTGTGTCCGTACTGTGTGTGTGTGTTTGAGTGGGACATAGAGAGTATGTGCTTTTCGTACATAATAAAACGTAATTTTGTGGCAAAAAACAGAAATAATTTGTCGTTTTTATCCTATTGTTTATATTTATTTGCTTGGTATTATACTACAGGGCTGTTGAATACTTGAATCTGATTGGTTGATGAACATTCTAAGGTGTGCAAGTATTTCCAGGGAAACACACGGCTAAAGTAGTTCCAGGCAGGTTTTGACCGCATTACAGTTCCATATCACTCCGCCAAATGATTTCAGTTATTTAAAAGGATTAATTAACAATAACCCTTGCACACCTGCAGGTAATGGATAGGTGTGTAGGAGAAAGGACCAAAAAAGTTAAAAAAAAATCAACAACAAAAGAAAGTCCCGCACACTATCTACTTGCAAAAGTATCAGAAATGCTTTATTTGCTGCAACATTTGTGTCCCATGACTTTTATCAGGGATAAACACACTAACTATAGAGTGGTGCAGTTATGACGTCACTTTGTAGGCCAACCCAATAGGATTTTCCCATAGGCTTTTGGATTATCGCCAAAAAAAAGCTCTGTGATCAACACAAGTTTATGATACTTACAAGTTTTGTCCATCAAGATAATTAGCACAGATGAACACAACTTTTATGAATTCTGAAGCCTAAATGCAGTCGCCAGAAGTAAAAAGCTAAAGGTAGGCTATAAACGAACTACACCACGGTCACATGACTTCAACGTCACCATCGCTAAGCTTCAACAACTCTTTTCAGTTTTTATCTCAAAACATTGTCCCAGAACGTTTGAGTTAGAATAGTTTATAAGAGCACAATTATGAGCATAACGAGGCTGTAAAAGAGGACTGAGGTTTCCTTTTTGGCGTGATGACGTTTAATCGCCTCGACTATCCCATTTAGCCACTTGTTAGCAAGACACGAAACAGCTTCAAAAAATCACAAGTGGGATAATACTGATGTATTTTATGTCGTAGAATAAAACGTGAAAGTGTCTTGAGCTTGTGTTCACCAGAGGCCTAATTTACCATTTAAACAAAATCCCATTCAAAAAACCCATTGACTTTGGGACGATGGAACCGGAAGTGCTAAAATGCTAACGTTTTGCCTACAAAGTGATGTCATACCTGGACCACTCTATTCAAAACAGACACGTTTAAAATTAACTGCGAAGATCCATCAATTATCAATCACAATCAGTGACTTTGTATCCTCATCATCTATAAAAGGGTGATATGGAGAATTTACATATAACAAAAAATACATCAAATCATTTGAAAACATCAAAAGAAAATGGTATAATTCTATAGCATCTCAAAGAGTGTTACAATTTTCTTTTGATGTTTTTTCAATTTTTCTTGTTATACTTTAGACTTTAACATTATTCTATGAGATACTATAGAATAATACACTTTTCTTTTGATGTTTTCACATTTTTTTGATGTATTTTTTGGGACCGAAACGTTGCCGCAAATAAAGCTTTTTTTATTGCTTTTGCAAGACTTTCTTTTGTTTTTGAGTTATTTCAAAGGTTCTTACAGCCGACGACAGCAAAAGAACCAAAACACACAACGACACTGACCAAACTAATAAATATGGTGAACAACAGGATAAAACAACACAAATTATTCCCATGTTTTTTGCCACAAAATTACATTTTATTATGTACAGAAAGCACATACTCACTCTCTTTCTCCCGCTCAAAGACACACACACACACAGTCCGGACTCACACACGCACAGAAACGTGTTGTTGCTGCTCTGATGATTTTATCTGTGAAATAGTTTAGCATCTTAAAAGCTACATGACATTTCTCACTAGCGAGGAAATAACGGCGCTGTTCTTGAAGCAGATAAACTTACAGTTTCACTGTTAGAGACGCCGGAGCCGAACACTGACTCAGGTCATTCACACACACACACACTCTCTCTCTCTCTCTCTCTCTCTCTCTCTCTCTAATAACTGCATTAATAACCGCATTAATAACTGCATTAATAACCGCATTAATAACTGCATTCGTCTGGCGTGGGATGAGATGCATAAGAAACTAGTCCCACACACAAGAGCGTTTTAAGGACACAAACCTGACAAATGTCTTAAAATACAACATCTGAACAACTGGTGACCAGATTATAAGCGGAATAATTCACTCCAGGCCATTGAATTATTAGAAAATAATGCACACCTTCACGTCGCGGCCGCATTACCACCTCGGGTGTGCTTTATTTTCGAATAACTCAAAGGCCCGTCATCAATTATTCCTTACATAAATGTCCCTTTAAGATTTTTGAGTGATGCAAGTGAATTGTTTAGTCAATATGCAGGTAGAAAGGAGTGATGCAGTGCCATTAAAGAGAGAAAATGGTGGTGTGGTGGTTGTGTGTGTCCTGGACCCGCTGAACGCCCCAGCTGTGAAGATGCCTCGGACACAAGAGTCTTTGTTCAGTCTTTCTGTCGGACTGGGCGGCCCACAAAGATGCCTCTGTGTCCTGAGTGGGGGGTTAGTGTGTAGTTAGTATGTGTGTGTGTGTGTGTTGTCATCACCCGGCTATGCCAGCGTGCCACAGAGATGCCATGCTTTGACAGATGAAAGTCTGAACTTCAGTACCTGCACTTCCCATTTGCATCAACTTGATGTTGACGATCAGGCCTGCAGTGTCTTAAGGTTTTAGAAATAGTTTGTCCACACAACTCTTATCACAGTCATCATTATAACTGAACAGTTTTATTTAATGCACTTATGAATAATTCAAGAAAAGACACATGCATTAGTTCTGGATTACAGTGGGTTTGTTTCTGTAAGTATGTTTTACAGTTTTTCTGCAGCTTTACACTGCCTGTGGTAGAGATTTGAGTTATTTTGAGCGCTCTAATGCATGTCTTTATTTAATAATTTAGTAACTTGAAAATACATCTCAAGGTCCTTACGTTCTTTGACATATCTTCAATATACATATGCCATACATATACATATGCCATTAAAATCACAAAATAAACTATTCATATTAAAATATTGACATTTTAAGTATAAAAAATTAAATCAAAACAATAATATGAAATATAAAATAAAACATTAAAATATTTACAAATAATAAATATTATATTACATTAAATAAATTAATAAAATATTACATTAAATAAGAATTTACTTTTCACTCGGAAATTGCTTGTAAATTTCACGAAATAATTACAAAGAAACAGCAAGAAGCACACTGATTTAAACATGACATTTTTAAGTAGAGAGACTGAAATAATATTTTCTTGTAAAAAATGCTCCCAGAATGTTTGTTTTATTGACAACTTTGAAAAACATTTTAATAAAAATATTAAAATTGATATACAAATTAAAAAATATTAATACAAAGACATTTGGCATGTTTACACAAGTCATAATTATAAAGTAAAAAGTTGAAATTATGACATGCTAAGTCATATTTATGAGGTAAACTGTCAAAAGTATGATGTACTAACTCGTAATTACAATAAAAAGTTGAAATTCTGACATACTTATGAGGTAAAAAGTTCAAATGATGGCATATTAAGTCATAATTATGAGTGAAAAAGTCAAAATGATGACATATTAAGTCATATTTATGAGGTAAAGAGTCAAAATTATGATGTACTAAGTCATTATGAGGTATACAGTCAAAATTAAGTTATAATTATGAGGTAAAATGTCAAAATTATGACATACCAAGTCATAATTATGAAGTATAAAGTCGAAATTATGACATTGTCATATTTATGAGGTAAAACTATTTCTGAAATCACGTTTGGCATGTTTAGATATGGTATTTTTGCTGCTGGACTTTAATCGTTGTGAAATGCTGAAGAAAACCCACAAATGAATGTGTTTTGGTACTTAATCACACCCGTCACTAGTGCAGTCGTATCATTCTGTTGTTCTAAACACTCTTTCTTTTGAATTCTGACCGCTTTGTTTAGTCTCGGCCATGATTGATTCATAAGGAGTGCCATGATCCGCTCCAGCAGGGACTTCCCATTGCGCGGCGGGTTGTTGGTTTTGTGTCTGAAGGCAGGTGGAGAATATAATGCGTTCAGATCCCCAGAGGCGAGCGCGGCGTCCGCTTACACGCCCTGCGAATCCGGTGGATTCCTTTGTCCTCTCGCTTACAAACAGGTGGTGATCCTGTTCTCTGCTGCTCTACGACACCTTGCTTTCTGTTTTACTTCATTCTGTGCTTCTGTGTGTGAAGTCAAGCTCATTCAGATTCACATTTGAATATTCAAATTATGCTGAATGACTTTGGGCTGGTGTTTCGGATGAGGCTATCATTATATGCATATAAAAGCCTTGCCTTATGAGTAGTGTTACTTTACACTTTACACTAGGTGGAAAAATCCCACAGACCCGACTTAGAACTGTAAACAATCACCTAGCAACCACTCAGAACACCTTAGCAACCATTTAGCAATGTCCCGGAAACTATCTGAACATCGTGATTAAAAAAAATCACAATGTTCAGATAGTCAATTACAAGATAAAAAGTCAAAATTATGACGTGTCATTATGAGGTAAAATGTCAAAATTATGATACTATGTCATAATTACGATAAAAAGTCAAAATTAAGGCATATTTATAAGGTAAAAAGTCAACATTTTGACAAACTACGGTAAACACACAGCAGAGGAGTTTCTAAATGAATCTGTGTGATTAAATGACTCAATGACCCGCTTGTTTCATTCCCATTGTAGAACGAATCATTTGAGTGAATGATTCAGTGACTCACCTGTTTCGTTCCTGAATGGATCAGTGTCCTGCTTATTTCATTCCCGTTGTAGAACGAATCATTTGAGCGAATGATTCAGTGACTCACCCGTTTTGTTCCTGAATGGATCAGTGTCCTGCTTGTTTCATTCGCGTTGTAGAACGAATCATTTGAGCGAATGATTCAGTGACTCACCCGTTTTGTTCCTGAATGGATCAGAGTCCTGCTTGTTTCATTCCCGTTGTAGAACTAATCATTTGAGGGAATGATTCAATGACTCACCTGTTTCGTTCCTGAATGGATCAGTGTCCTGCTTGTTTCATTCCCGTTGTAGAACGAATCATTTGAGTGAATGATTCAATGACTCACCTGTTTCGTTCCTGAATAGATCAGTGTCCTGCTTGTTTCATTCGCGTTGTAGAACGAATCATTTGAGCGAATGATTCAGTGACTCACCCGTTTTGTTCCTGAATGGATCAGAGTCCTGCTTGTTTCATTCCCATTGTAGAACGAATCATTTGAGTGAATGATTCAGTGACTCACCCGTTTTGTTCCTGAATGGATCAGAGTCCTGCTTGTTTCATTCCCATTGTAGAACGAATCATTTGAGGGAATGATTCAATGACTCACCTGTTTCGTTCCTGAATGGATCAGTGTCCTGCTTGTTTCATTCCCGTTGTAGAACGAATCATTTGAGGGAATGATTCAATGACTCACCTGTGTCGTTCCTGAATGGATCAGTGTCCTGCTTGTTTCATTCCCGTTGTAGAACGAATCATTTGAGCGAATGATTCAGTGACTCACCCGTTTTGTTCCTGAATGGATCAGTGTCCTGCTTGTTTCATTCGCGTTGTAGAACGAATCATTTGAGCGAATGATTCAGTGACTCACCCGTTTTGTTCCTGAATGGATCAGTGTCCTGCTTGTTTCATTCCCATTGTAGAACGAATCATTTGAGTGAATGATTCAGTGACTCACCCGTTTTGTTCCTGAATGGATCAGTGTCCTGCTTGTTTCATTCCCATTGTAGAACGAATCATTTGAGGGAATGATTCAATGACTCACCTGTTTCGTTCCTGAATGGATCAGTGTCCTGCTTGTTTCATTCCCGTTGTAGAACGAATCATTTGAGGGAATGATTCAATGACTCACCTGTTTCGTTCCTGAATGGATCAGTGTCCTGCTTGTTTCATTCCCGTTGTAGAACGAATCATTTGAGCGAATGATTCAGTGACTCACCCGTTTCGTTCCTGAATGGATCAGTGTCCTGCTTGTTTCATTCCCGTTGTAGAACGAATCATTTGAGTGAATGATTCAGTGACTCACCTGTTTCGTTCCTGAATGGATCAGTGTCCTGCTTGTTTCATTCCCGTTGTAGAACGAATCATTTGAGTGAATGATTCAGTGACTCACCTGTTTCGTTCCTGAATGGATCAGTGTCCTGCTTGTTTCATTCCCGTTGTAGAACGAATCATTTGAGTGAATGATTCAGTGACTCACCTGTTTCGTTCCTGAATGGATCAGTGTCCTGCTTGTTTCATTCCCGTTGTAGAACGAATCATTTGAGTGAATGATTCAGTGACTCACCTGTTTCGTTCCTGAATGGATCAGCGTCCCGCTTGTTTCACTCCCTTTGTAGAACTAATCATTTGAGTGAAAATTTGACTATTGAAAATAAAACATTTGACATACGTTTCAAAGAGCGAATAACTTAAATAAAGGTTTGTTCATTTTGCTAGCCGAGTAAAATGATCCAAACTACGGTAAACACACAGCAGAGTTGTTTCTGAAAGAATCGGTGTAATTGAACGAATCATTTGAGTGATTCATTCAGTGACTTACCCATTTCGTTCCTGAATGGATCAGCGTGTTTAAATGAATCGTTTGAGTGGATGAATCATAAAGATTCACTCATAAAGACGGTTTGCTTGAATGCATTCGCTCACTGGATAATTGGACTGAAAACTTTCCTGGAGTTTAGCGGCCTAAATTAATTATTTTAACGCGTTAAGGATTTTAAATTAATCGCATGCATTAACACGTTAACGTTAACGGCCTAAAAATAAATATATTAGTGTGTCATAATTTCTTTTTATGTCATAATTTCTCAGTATGACTCAGTATGTCATACATTCAATTTTTTTACTTACAAAAGCCTGATTTTTCTTATATGGTGGAAGAGGAATAGCCCTGATCTTGAAAGCACGCTCTTTTATCACCTGATAGCTGAAGTGGAGAGGATGAGCAGGAGGTTACGCAGTGTTGCGGCACGGCTTTCCAATCGCCTCATGCTCACTGATGCTCAATTACTGTAGCAGAGGCTGTACATTTACATTTCACTTCACCTCCTCCGCTCACTTCTTCCGACCACGCATACCGTGGCGGATGACGGAGCGCATCTAAATGCATCTGACCCCAATTTTCTTCTGCCCAGGATGAGGGGTGTGTGTGTGTGTGTGTGTGTGTGTGCAAACTACCGACTGGTTTGAATTAAGGGCCATATTTACAGAGAGTGGGTGGCCGTTCAGTAATGGTGTGCTGCGCAAAACTTCTTGTGATTTGCATGTGGTTCCCAGAGTTCTGTTCTGCCCTTTCTCTGTTCTCTCATCATAAACAAGCACTTACCGAGTCCATTACCGCTTGAGCGGTTACTCAGCATCAGCAAGCGCTTGATTGTTACATGAAGCTTGTGATGAATGACTCACAGCCAATCACAGGCTAATGTGACACACATGTCAATTAGCAGCGGCAGCGCATTAGCCAATCAAAGATGAGCAAACCGATGACTCAGACAGGCTGAGATAATGCATCATTTTATATCTGGTAAAGATTTTAAAACATACAATTACCAGAAGTTTGACTATTGTGAAGTCTGTTTCACAATATCACACAAACAATAGCGCTGTTTTTCTGACGGCTGCACACCTAAATAAACCAATTTTATTATTAACTTATATTTTTGACACAATATTATGAGTTATATTATCTACTTTTGCTCCGCCAAGGAATAGATCCGAATGAACCGCGTCTGTGAGCTAGTGATGAACGATTCATAAATGATTCGTTCATTGCTTCTGTCGGCGTCCCGCTTGTTTCATTCCCATTGTAGAACGAATCATTTGAGTGAATGATTCAATGATGCACCCGTTTCGTTCCTGAATGGATCAGCGTCCTGCTTGTTTCATTCCCGTTGTAGAACGAATCATTTGAGTGAATGATTCAATGACTCACCCGTTTCTTTCCTGAATGGGTCAGCGTCTCGCTTGTTTCATTCCCGTTGTAGAACGAATCATATGAGTTTTGTTTCATTTCTTTTTAAGGGCAACTTATATTAATCAACATATCTGTAAATGTGCCAGTGTTAGCCAGCTGGCTAAGTGACTGATTCAATGACTCACCCGTTTCATTCCTGAATGGATCAGCGTCCCGCTTGTTTCATTCCCGTTGTAGAACGAATAATTTGAGTGAATGATTCAATGATTCTTCCATTTCGTTCCTGAATGGATCAGCGTCCCGCTTGTTTCATTCCCGTTGTAGAACGAATAATTTGAGTGAATGATTCAATGACTCTTCCATTTCGTTCCTGAATGGATCAGCGTCCCGCTTGTTTCATTACCATTGTAGAACGAATCATTTGAGTGAATGATTCAATGATGCACCCGTTTCGTTCCTGAATGGATCAGCGTCCTGCTTGTTTCATTCCCGTTGTAGAACAAATCATTTGAGTGAATGATTCAATGACTCACCCGTTTCTTTCCTGAATGGGTCAGCGTCTCGCTTGTTTCATTCCCGTTGTAGAACGAATCATATGAGTTTTGTTTCATTTCTTTTTAAGGGCAACTTACATTAATCAACATATCTGTAAATGTGCCAGTGTTAGCCAGCTGGCTAAGTGACTGATTCAATGACTCACCCATTTCATTCCTGAATGGATCAGCGTCCCGCTTGTTTCATTCCCGTTGTAGAACGAATAATTTGAGTGAATGATTCAATGACTCTTCCATTTCGTTCCTGAATGGATCAGCGTCCCGCTTGTTTCATTCCCGATGTAGAACGAATCATTTGAGTGAATGATTCAATGACACTCCCGTTTCGTTCCTGAATGGATCAGCGTCCTGCTTGTTTCATTCCCGTTGTAGAACGAATAATTTGAGTGACTGATTCAATGACTCACCCGTTTCATTCCTGAATGGATCAGCATCCCGCTTGTTTCATTCCCGTTGTAGAATGAATAATTTGAGTGAATGATTCAATGACTCTCCCATTTCGTTCCTGAATGGATCAGCGTCCTGCTTGTTTCATTCCCTTTGTAGAACGAATCATTTGAGCAAATGATTCAGTGACTCACCCGTTTCGTTCCTGAATGGATCAACATCCCGCTTGTTCTACAACGGGAATGAAACAAGCGGGACGCTGATCCATTCAGGAACGAAACGGGAGAGTCATTGAATCATTCACTCAAATGATTTGTTCTACAACGGGAATGAAACAAATCATTTGAGTGAAGGATTCAATGACTCTCCCGTTTCGTTCCTAAATGGATCAGCGTCCCGCTTGTTTCATTACCATTGTAGAACGAATCATTTGAGTGAATGATTCAATGACTCTCCCGTTTCGTTCCTGAATGGATCAACATCCCGCTTGTTTCAGTCCCATTGTAGAATGAATGAATGAATGACCCACCAGTTGTAGAGCAAATCATTTGAATGAATGATTCAATGACTCACTCGTTTAGTTTCTGAATGGATCATCGTCTCGCTTGTTTCATTCCTGCTGTAGAACGAATCATTTGAGTGAATGATTCAATGACTCCCGTTTCATTCCTGAATGGATCAGCGTCCCGCTTGTTTCATTCCCGTTTTAGAACGAATCATTTGTGTTCATTTATAATCATCAGAGACAGAATTTTTCTATTTTTGGTGAACTATTCCTTTAATTTGTCAGTGTGAACAGAGTTTACAGTGAATGCATTTATTAGCCGCTAATGGCAATTCCTGGAGATTGAAATCCTTGTGATCTCCATATGTAGAGAGGCCTGATGATGGAGGTGATGAAGCTCGCAGGAGGAAATTCACTCCTACTTCATCCTCCGCCTCTCTCTGTGCTTATTTTTATGCTCTGCCTCCAGACAGAATGTGGCACACACACAAAAAGAGTGAGAGACGAGATGAAAAGTGCGTAAAAATCCACCAGAGACAGAAAGTAAGTGCGTGTGTGTGTGTGTGGGTATAAGATACTGAGAAATATTCCTTCTGTTTGATTTCTCTGGGCAAAAGAGAGAAAAAAACAACAGATCGCCTGTGTTGGTTTAGCTATAACTGAAAAAAAAAGTTGTAGAAATGCTGAATCTGGATCAGTGTTTGTCCCGTGATGAGCTATTCTGGGATATGGCGGGCGTTAGCGGCAGGTGTGTACGGCTAATGCAGGATAGTAGGTGTCTTTAAGATTTTTTTGTAGATTCGTGGAACATACCATTCAGGAAATATTTTTTAAATGTTTTTCAAAGAAGCCTCTTCTGTTCACTGAGGCTGCATTTCATGATGTGAAATAATATTACAACTTAAAACTAGATGAGTAAAGTTTGATGACAAACTGCGATGTTGTCATTACAAAGCCTAGCCTGAAAGTTTAAAATAACTTTTTTAGAGAAACTAAAAAAAAAAATGTTACTTGCATGTTTTAACACATTGCTAGCATGAATTAACATGTTGCTAGCATTATTCAACACATTGCTGACATGTTTTAACAATTGTTGTTAGCATGAATTAACAGGTTATTAGCATGATTAGTATGTTACTAGCATGAATTAACATGTTGTTAACATGATTTAACACATTACTAACATGAATAGCATGTTACTAACATGAATTAACATGTTGCTAACAAGTTTTAACACATTGCTAGCATGTTTTAACACGTTAGCATGAATTAACATGTTGCTACCATGATTCAACACATTGCTGACGTTTTAGCATGTTGCTAGCATGAATTAACAGGTTATTAGCATGATTAGCATGTTACTAGCATGAATTAGCATGTTGTTAACATGATTTAACACATTGCTATCATGAATTAGCATGAATTAACATGAATTAGCAACGTGTTAAAACCTGTTAATTCATAATAACAACATGCTATTTCATGTTAGCAATGTGTTAAAACATGTTAACAAAATATTAATTAATGCTAGCAATGTGACAAAACATGCTAGCAACATGCTAATTCATGTTAGCAAAACATGCTAATTCCTGCTAACAATGTATGAAAACATGTTACCAACACGATAATTAATGTTAACAACATGTTAAAACATGCTACCAACATGCTAATTCATGCTAGAAATGTGGCAAAACATGCTAGCAACATGCTAATTCATGTTAGCAACATGCTAATTCCTGCTAACAATGTATGAAACTAATGCTAATAAAATGATAATTATTGTTAGCAAAATGTTAAAACATGCTACCAGCATGCTAATTCATGCTAGCAACGTGCTAAAACATGTTAATTCATGCTAGCAATGTCTTGCTTTCTTTCTCCGTTCGCTTCACTAAATTTAAAGCTTATAAAACGTTCATACGGCTTTGTCATGCCTACATTTACTCATGTAGTTGTATTAAAGTTTTGGCCCCTCTCAATGAAAGCGTATGGGACTCGTAGTTTTGATCGTTTGTTTAACGAAGATCGTTAAACATAACAGCTGTTCTCTATGTGAATATATAGTAAAGAGTAATTTATTCCTGTGATCAAAGCTGAATTTTCAGCATCATTACTCCAGTCTTCAGTGTCACATGATCCTTCGGAAATCATTCTCATATGAGGATTTGAGCTCAAGACGCATTCTGTTGCTGTAAAAGTCTTTCTTCCTCTCTGTGAGTCTTTCGCCTCTACAGTTTAGCACAGACTCCAGCTCTTATCCGGGCTCTTTTGGAAAGGAGCGTGGCTCATTTTGGCTTGTTTTGTCAGGGCAGGTTGCTTGTTTCTCCAGGGAGATCTGGCAACGGCTCATCCAGAGAAACAGATCTGTGTCGCATGTGAGGTAAAGGGAAAAAATCAGATTTGGGTCACATTCGGCTGCGGCGCGCATCCTTCAGCGCTCAAGGTTAAATGGACGTCCAGCGGCTCCTCTGCATGAGTGCTCCGGGGTCAGAGGTCACAGATGAGCCCCTGCGGGTTGTAATGGTTACATAAATGTTGTCCGTTGCTCGTCTTCTGACTCACCCGATGCGTCCTGACAGCCGGGGAACGCAGATTTACACGCATCATCACAGGAAATCTGAGTCCGGTGCGTCACAAACACTCGGAGCCTGAGCCTAAACAACAAACACTAATGAAAAAACCATTACTGAGGGAAAATTATCTATTGCTGGGAAAACAGATCCTTCAGTCTGACTGTCTCAGATCGATACTAATGTAATAGGGATGTCATTCGGACAGAGACCGGCATCATCTGCACGGATGTACATGAGTTTGGGTCATTAAGATGTTTGCAAGAAATTAATATTTTTATTCAGCAAGGACGCATTAAATGGATCAGAAGTGACAGTGTCTTTAGCTAGTTGCTTATTTAAGCTTCACTAGCAATGCCTAGAAATTAGCTTAGGACATGCTAGCAACAATGCTAAATCATGTTAGCAACATGCTAAAATATGCTAGCAACATGCTAAGTCATGTTAGCAACATGGTAAAATATGCTAGCAACATGTTAAAACATGTTAGCCATGTGCTAAATCATGTTATAAACATGCTAATTAGTGCTAACAATGTGTTAAAACATGCTAGCAAAATGGTAAAAAATGCTAGCAACATGTTAGCCATGTGCTAAATCATGTTATAAACATGCTAATTCATGTTAACATGTTAAAATATGCTAGTAACATGTTGTCATGCTAGCAACATGTTAATTAGTGCTAACAATGTGTTAAAACATGGTAGCAACATGGTATAACATGTTAGCAACATGTTAAAACCTGCTAGCAAACATGCTAATTACAGCTAGCAATGTGTTAAAACATGCTAGCAACATGCTTAGTTATGCTAGCAACATGTTAAAACATGCTAGCAATGTGTTAAAACATGCTAGCAAAATGTTAAAACATGTTAGCAACATGATAATTCATGTTAGCAATGTGCTAAAATCTTTTAATTAATGCTAGCAATGTGGTAGAAAATGCTAGCAAATTGTTAATTCATGTTAAAGTGTTAAATCAAGTTAAAAATGTTAATTCAAGCTAGCACCGTTAAAACATGCTAGCAGTGTGCTAATTCATAATAGCAACAGGCTAATTCATGCTAGCAACATGCTAAGTCATGCTAGCAAAAAAGGCTAATTAGTGCTAACAATGTGTTAAAACATGCTAGCCAAATGCTAAAACATGTTAACAACATGATAATTCATGTTAGCAATGTGCTAAAATCTTCTAATTCATGTAAACAATGTGTTAAAACCTGCTGATTCATGCAATGTGGTAAAAATGCCAGCAACTTGTTAATTCATGTTAGCAAAGTGTTAAATAATGCTAAAAATGTTAATTCAAGCTAGCACCGTGTTAAAACATGCTAGCAATGTGCTAATTCATGATAGCAACAGGCTAATTTATGCTAGAAACATGCTAAAATATGCTAGCAACATGATAATTAGTGGTAGCACTGTGTTAAAACATGCTAGCAGTGTGCTAATTCATGATAGCAACAAGCTAATTAATGCTTGCAAAATGGTAAAACATGCTAACAACATGCTATTTTCAACACTGTTAATAATCATAAATGTTTGTTGAGCATCAAAACCTCATATTAGAATGATTTCTGAAGGATCATGTGACACTGAAGACTGGAGTAATGATGATAAATTCAGCTTTGATCACAGGAATAAATTACACTTTATTATATATTCACATAGAAAACAGCTGTTTTACACTGGAGTAATATTTCATAATATTACTGTTTTTTTCATCACATAAAAGCCTTGGTGAGCAGAAGAGACTCTTTCAAAAACATTAAAACATTTTACCGACCCCAAATCTTTAAAGTGTATTTTTCTTTACCCAATTGGCAAAATGTATTTGTAATGTTTTTTAAAGATGAACTTCATTACATTATGTTATAGTAGATATTTTATTAACTGAAAAACAAAAAAGGTGATTAAGAAAATGCTTTTTTGCCATGTCAAGAGTTTGATTCAGTTGTGCGAATCGTTTTTCAGAGTGTTTGATTCAGTGATTCAGTTGTATGGATTCACTCGGCTGTCTGTTCATTCATCTGTGCCAGTTGGCATCGCTGGCAATTCGATTTCTCCTGTAAAAACAGTTTTTCTCAGTCCCTCGACTTCATCTTCACCTCTGGGCTCATTATAAACAAATTAAAGCCGACTGACGCTCTGTGTGTGTGTGTGTGTGTGTGTGTGTGTGTGTGTTCAGTCAGCACTGAGACTCTTTGCTGTTTAAAACGAACAGTTTATCCTCACAGACGTTCACTGGATTTTCAGCTCTTGTGTCTTCAGACAGAACCTGCTGTTATTCGGCTCAATTACTCCCGTCTCCCATCATCCTCTCTGTTTGTTTTGTCTCTCCTCTAAGTTCTGTTGAAACAGCGATTTGTGCCGCCGATATCAGCCTGATAAACTAGTCAAACGCTCTGGCTTTATTACCAACAATTATCTTGTGTGATTTTATACCTGTGCCTCGGACACTGAATGTGTTTGCGGTTTCTTTAGTGTGTGAATGCAGTAAGGGTTTAATCACTAAATCACTGATTTAATTCTCTGCGGATCGTGTTGGTTTTAAGTTTTGCAACTTGACTGCTGTATTTAACGTGAATCACATGAGTTTATGTTCAGTGGAGTTCAGTTTTGATTCATTCCAGTGGTTCGAGTCTTTTGAATCAGTTCTTTAAAAAGATTCGTTCACTGATTCGCTTAGTGTTTGAAAGAGTCTCTTCTGCTCACCAAGGCTGCATTTATTTGATCATAAATACAGTAAAAACAGTGAAATATTATTCCAGTGTAAAACAGCTGTTTTCTATGTGAATATATATCCATCCATCCATCATATTCCTCTTATCCGGGGCCGGGTCGCGGGGACAACAGTCTAAGTAGAGACGCCCAGACTTCCCTCTCCCTAGACACTTCCTCCAGCTCTTCCGGGGGAATACTGAGGCGTTCCCCAGCCGGGAGACATAATCCCTCCGGCGTGTCCTAGGTCTTCCCCGGGGTCTCCTCCCGGTGGGACGTGCCCGGAACACCTCCCCGGGAAGGCGTCCAGGAGGCATCCGGAACAGATGCCTGAGCCACCTCAGCTGGCTCCTCTCGATGTGGAGGAGCAATGGCTCTACTCTGAGCTCCTCCCGAGTGACCAAGCTTCTTACCCTATCTCTAAGGGAGCACCCAGCCACCCTGCGGAGAAAGCTCATTTTGGCCGCCTGTATCCGGGATATTGTCCTTTCGGTCATGACCCACATCATGACCATAGGTGAGAGTAGGACCTTAGATCGACTGGTAAATCGAGAGCTTCGCCTTACAGCTCAGCTCCTTCTTCACCACGACAGACCGGTACATCGACCGCATTACTGCAGAAGCTGCACCGATCCGTCTGTCGATCTCCCGTTCCATCCTTCCCTCACTCGTGAACAAGACCCCAAGATACTTGAGGCAGGAACTCTCCACCAACCTGAAGCGGGCAAGCCACCCTTTTCCGACTGAGAACCATGGCCTCGGACTTGGAGGTGCTGATTCTCATCCCAGCCGCTTCACACTCGGGTGCAAACCGTCCCAGTGCACGCTGAAGGTCCTGATCTGAAGAGGACAACACGACAACCAACATCATCCGCAAAAAGCAGAGACGAAATCGCGTGGTCCCCAAACCGGACACTCTCCGGCCCCTGGCTGCGCCTAGAAATTCTGTCCATAAAAATTAAGAACAGAACCGGTGATAAAGGGCAGCCCTGCCGGAGTCCAACATGCACCGGGAACAAGTCTGACTTACTGCCGGCAATGCGGACCAAGCTCCTGCTCCGGTCGTACAGGGACCGAACAGCCCTAAGCAGGGGGCCCCGGACCCCATACTCCCAGAGCACCCTCCACAGGACGCCGCGAGGGACACAGTCGAATGCCTTCTCCAAATCCACAAAACACATGTGGATTGGTTGGGCAAACTCCCATGAACCCTCCAGCACCTTGAAGAGGGTATAGAGCTGGTCCAGTGTTCCACGACCGGGACGAAAACCACACTGTTCCTCCTGAATCCGAGGTTCCACTATCAGTCGAATTCTCCTCTCCAGTACCCTGTTATAGACTTTCCCGGGGAGGCTGAGAAGTGTGATCCCCTGTAGTTGGAACACACCCTCCGGTCCCCCTTCTTGAAAAGAGGGACCACCATCCCGGTCTGCCAGTCCAAAGGTACTGTCCCCAACCGCCACGCGATGGTGCAGAGGCGTGTCAGCCAAGACAGCCCCACAACATCCAGAGACTTGAGGTACTCAGGGCGGATCTCATCCACCCCCGGTGCCTTGCCACCGAGGAGCTGTTTAACTACCGCGGTGACTTCAGCTTGGGTGGTGGACGACAGATGTGAATGTGAATATATAGTAAAGTGTAATTTATTCCTGTGATCAAAGCTGAATTTATCATCATTACTCCAGTCTTCAGTGTCACATGATCCTTCAGAAATCATTCTAATATGATGATTTGATGCTCAAGACACATTTATGATTATTAACAGTGTTGAAAATAGCATGTTGTTAGCATGTTTTACCATTTTGCAAACATTAATTAGCTTGTTGCTATCATGAATTAGCACACTGCTAGCATGTTTTAACACAGTGCTACCACTAATTATCATGTTGCTAGCATATTTTAGCATGTTTCTAGCATAAATTAGCCTGTTGCTATCATGAATTAGCACATTGCTAGCATGTTTTAACACAGTGCTAGCTTGAATGAACATTTTTAGCATTATTTAACACTTTGCTAATGCTAATAATGATTATTATCAGTGTTGAAAACAGTCATATTTTTGTGGAAACTGTGATACATTTTATTTTTCAGGATTCTTTGATGAATAGAAAGTTCAAAAGAACAGCATTTATTTGACATATGAGTCTTTTGTAACATTATAAATGTCTTTACTGTCACTTTTGATCAATTTAATAAATCCTTGATGAATAAAAGTATTAATTTCTTTAAAAAAAAAAAATTACTGACCCCAAACTTTTGAATGGTAGCATATATGTGACATTAAATCAGTCTTACAACACACGTTATTCCAAGGCAGATTTACACAAGAGAGAAAAGTGAAGATAAAAGGAGAAGGGAATGACAGAATACACTGTAAATATTTGATATGAGAGACGCGAGGCTCGTCTGTCATTGATTGTTTAATCATCAGTGTTTGGAAACTGGAGACGGTGTGAGCACCGCAGGTTTCAGGAGGGAACACATGCCGTCGGTGGGACACACGCGTCCAGTGAAGCCCGGCGGTGCGTCTTCACCTCCTCGACATCACATTCTGCTCCGACACCGCCTGCTGATCAGTGCCCTTATTAGTGTTCACTATCAGGAGAGGACGCCTCTGCCTTCACTCTGACTGTCGCTTGGACAAATCCAGTCGTTTCCAAACAATCATGCTTTGGTAAATCTGAATTATGACATTAAAATTCATAATTATGACATGAAAAGTTGAATTTTTAGAAATTTTTAGGTTATAATTATGACTTTGTATATCATAATTATGACTTTCAAGTCATTCTGACTGTCGTAATTTCAACTTTTTATAACAATAACCATTCTTTTTATGTCAGATTCATGACTTGAGTCATAATTTTGACTTTTCATCTCACACTTTTTATGTCATAATTTTAATTTAGTGTCATCATTTTGACTTTTCATCTCACACTTATGTCATAATTTTGACTTTTTATAACAATTTTTACTTTTATGCCATTTTTATAAATTAAGTGATAATTTCTTTTTAATCTTACTATTATGGGTTTTTAAGTTATAATTTAGATTTTTGTCATAATTTTGACTATAACAATTTTTACTTTTTATTTATTATTTATGAATTTAAGTCTTAATTTCGACATTTAAACTCAGAATTTCGAATTTAAGTTTTAATTTCAACTTTGTCTTAATTACATTATTTTTACTTTTTTATTTCATATATATGACTTAATCTCAGAATTATGACTTTTTAAGTTATAATTTTGACTTTTTGTCATCATTTTGACTTTATAACATAATTTTAACTTTTATGACTTTGTCATCATTTTGACTTTTTATAACAATTTTTACTTTTTATTTATTATTTATGATTTGTTTTAATTTCAACTGTTGTAATGTTTACTTTTTATAATATTTTTTATTTCATATCTATGACAGCTAAGTCTTAATTTTCGACTTCGTACAATTATGACTTTTTAAGTTATAATTTAGACTTTTTGTTATAATTTTGACTTTTTATAACAATTTTTACTTTTTGTCATATGTATGACGTCATATTTTTGACTTTTCATCTCACGATTATGACTTTTTATGTCATAATTTTGATTTAGTATGTCATAATTTTGACTTTTTATGACAATATTTACTTTTTGTCATATTTATGACTTTTTATAATAATTTTACTTAGATCATATTTGACTTGTCATAATTTCGACTTTTCATCTCACAATTATGACTAAGTTATAATTTCGACTTTTTATAACAAAATGTTCACTTTTTATGTCATATTTGAGATTTGACTTGTCATAATTGACTTTTTAAATTAAAATTTGACGTCAAATAAAAATTAAAAGGTCAATTTTGACTTTCATCTCTCCTCTCACCAGAATTTTGACTTATAAATTCGATTTAGTATGTCATAATTTCGTCTTCATAATTACGTCTCATTGTCGGTTATAGTTTTACAGGTAGACCTGTAAAAAAGTAGACCTTTTAAAAAAAAATTCTAAAAAATGTATGTTTTCATACAAATCACATCACACAAATTCATACAAAATCTCCACCTGGTAAAATAGTTTGATTGGGTTGAGTGTGTTTCTGTCACGGCTGGGCTGAGGATGAAGATGAAGATGAAGATGATGATGAGGAAGGGTGAAGCGGATCTAAAATGCGTATACCATAGAAATGAATGAGAGTGTGTGATTGTCTGTATTTAGATGTGGATGTTAATGCAGCCCAATGTGTCTTGAAGACAGACATCTATAGACACGAGTCACATGAGACCCACAATGCACCCATTGACGTTTGTTCAAATGGACAGTGTTGTTTTTAATTAAAGGCTTGTTTGTGCACACATAATGAACTCCCACGTCCCCCGTTATGTGGGAGTGGTACGACCCCGATGGCCTGCGCTCAACTTTCTTAAGACGCTTCTTTGTGTGTGTTTGTGCTCTTGAAAGACTCTTACTTAAGCAGTGACACCCTCCATCCGTCGAGAACGAGCTCTGTTGTCCTTTAGGCCGGATTGGCATACTGTGCCCGTGGCGTCCGCCAGCCTCCTTCACCCAGAAACGCCTCCAACATGGCGGCGGTGCCCTTTCACTGAGCGCAGCGGGAGTTAATGGGCCAGTCATGCGACGCCTCAACTTATGGCGGATCCGCCCGGGCCTGATTGAGGAATGAATCAAATCAACACACGCTGTTCAGTCTGAGCTCTCATTGTCTACAGGTGCAGCTATTTCTGGATGATTTGGGAAAAAAAGTTTCTTTTTTTTGGGGTGATAATTTTATTTCACTCAAAAGAACTACCAGAATAGCCATTCACAACTTTGTGAAAATTGGAAGCTCAACAGTTTTACTACTAAAAAACATACCAAAAAAAAAAAAAATAACATAACATTCTGAGCACTGACAGGTGAAGTGAATAACACTGATGATCTCTTCATCACGGCACCTGTTAGTGGGTGGGATATATTAGGCAGCAAGTGAACATTTTGTCCTCAAAGTTGATGTGTTAGAAGCAGGAAAAATGGGCAAGCGTAAGGATTTGAGCGAGTTTGACAAGGGCCAAATTGTGATGGCTAGACGACTGGGTCAGAGCATCTCCAAAACTGCAGCTCTTGTGGGGTGTTCCCGGTCTGCAGTGGCCAGTATCTATCAAAAGTGCTCCAAGGAAGGGACAGTGGTGAACCGGCGACAGGGTCATGGCGGCCAAGGCTCATTGATGCACGTGGGGAGCGAAGGCTGGCCCGTGTGGTCCGATCAAACAGACGAGCTACTGGAGCTCAAATTGCTCAAGAAGTTAATGCTGGTTCTGATAGAAAGGTGTCAGAATACACAGTGCAGTTTGTTGGGTATGGGGCTGCATAGCCGCAGACCAGTCAGGGTGCCCATGCTGACCCCTGTCCACCGCCGAAAGCACCAACAGTGGCACGTGAGCATCAGAACTGGACCACGGAGCAATGGAAGAAGGTGGCCTGGTCTGATGAATCACGTTTTCTTTTACATCACGTGGATGGCCGGGTGTGTGTGCGTGGCTTACCTGGGGAACACATGGCACCAGGATGCACTATGGGAAGAAGGCAAGCCGGTGGAGGCAGTGTGATGCTTTGGGCAATGTTCTGCTGGGAAACCTTGGGTCCTGCCATCCATGTGGATGTTACTTTGACACGTACCACCTACCTAAGCATTGTTGCAGACCATGTACACCCTTTCATGGAAACGGTATTCCCTGGTGGCTGTGGCTCTTTCAGCAGGATAATGTGCCTGCCACAAAGCAAAAATGGTTCAGGAATGGTTTGAGGAGCACAACAACGAGTTTGAGGTGTTGACTTGGCCTCCAAATTCCCCAGATCTCAATCCAATTGAGCATCTGTGGGATGTGCTGAACAAACAAGTCCGATCCTTGGAGGCCCCACCTCGCAACTTACAGGACTTAAAGGATCTGCTGCTAACATCTTGGTGCCAGATACCGCAGCACACCTTCAGGGGTCTAGTGGAGTCCATGCCTCGACGGGTCAGCAAAAGGGGACCAACACAATATTAGGAAGGTGGTCATAATCTTATGCCTGATCGGTGTATGTGTATATATATCTATACATACAAAAAAGTTACAAATGACATAAGTATACAAATGATATTATTTTTTTTATATATATATATATATATATATGTATGTATTATTATTTTTTTTTTATTTGTATATTTTTAACAATATTATTTTAATTAATAGATTTTTGTTTTAGATTCCGTCTCTCACAGTTGAAGAGTACCTATGATAAAAATTACAGACTTCTACATGCTTTGTAAGTGGGCAAACCTGCAAAATCGGCAGTGTATCAAATACTTGTTCTCCCCACTGTATATATATATATATTCTTAATATCTGAATGTGTGCCCAGATACAAAATATATTACTAGACTGATTACATAAACAAATTAGTGAAAATCTGCAAAAAGTCAAATAAATCAAACTCTAGTTAAACTATTTTTTTAAACTTTCATCAACTGCAATTTCATTAAAACAGAAAATATTCATCAACGCTATTCTATAAACGTGTTTTTTTGGTCCTGATCCTATTAAAAGAGGGTTAAGCGAGAAGAGATACAGGATCAAACACATACTTCCCAGAATCCTTTGAGTGTGACAGGTAACATGAGCGCAGCCGGTGAGAGCGTCTGATCTCTGAGATCTGTGTGATTGAGTCTCTCTCTCGCTGTCAGAGGCGTTTACACGAGTAAAGATGCTGCTTTTTTCACATGTTCATCTTTCTGTAGTGTGTAATGTTGCTGTTGTTCTTCTCTATATCAGTGTCAGTGTTTCTGAACTCCCTGAAACGCCTCCAACACAATATTCCTCATTATAATAATTAATGAGCAGAATAAAGGGGCAGGGCCTGGTTCACTCTCAGAAAAAAAGGTACAAAAGCTGTCACTGGAGCAGTACCTCTTCAAAAGGTACACTTTTGTTCCTTTTAGGTACTAATATGTACACTTTAGGTACTAATATGTACCTTTAAGGTACCAATGTACACCCTTTAGGTACAAAAGTGTACCTTTTGAAAAGGTACCGCCCCAGTGACAGCTTTTGTACCTTTATTTCTGAGAGTGTTAAGTTAGTTAGTAGTGTGTTGAAACTGGCGGTTATGGTAAGGGGCGGGGCCTGATTGAGTTAGTTAGTAGTGTGTTGAAACTGGCGGTTATGGTAAGGGGCGGGGCCTGATTAAGTTAGTTAGTAGTGTGTTGAAACTGGCGGTTATGGTAAGGGGCGGGACCTGGGCGGGGTCTGGTTGAGTTAATTAGTAGTGTGTTGAAACTGGCGGTTATGGTAAGGGGCGGGGCCTGATTGAGTTAGTTAGTAGTGTGTTGAAACTGGCGGTTATGGTAAGGGGCGGGGCCCGGTTGAGTTAGTAGTGTGTTGAAACTGGCGGTTATGGTAAGGGGTCGGGACCTGGGCGGGGCCTGGTTGAGTTAATTAGTAGTGTGTTGAAACTGGCGGTTATGGTAAGGGGCGGGGCCTGATTGAGTTAGTAGTGTGTTGAAACTGGTGGTTATGGTAAGGGGCGGGACCTGGGCGGGGTCTGGTTGAGTTAATTAGTAGTGTGTTGAAACTGGCGGTTATGGTAAGGGGCGGGGCCTGATTGAGTTAGTTAGTAGTGTGTTGAAACTGGCGGTTATGGTAAGGGGCGGGGCCCGGTTGAGTTAGTAGTGTGTTGAAACTGGCGGTTATGGTAAGGGGTGGGACCTGGGCGGGGCCTGGTTGAGTTAATTAATAGTGTGTTGAAACTGGCGGTTATGGTAAGGGGCGGGGCCTGATTGAGTTAGTAGTGTGTTGAAACTGGCGGTTATGGTAAGGGGTGGGACCTGGGCGGGGCCTGGTTGAGTTAATTAATAGTGTGTTGAAACTGGCGGTTATGGTAAGGGGCGGGGCCTGATTGAGTTAGTAGTGTGTTGAAACTGGCGGTTATGGTAAGGGGCGGGACCTGGGCGAGGCCTGGTTGAGTTAATTAGTAGTGTGTTGAAACTGGCGGTTATGGTAAGGGGCGGGGCCTGATTGAGTTAGTTAGTAGTGTTTTGAAACTGGCGGTTATGGTAAGGGGTGGGACCTGGGCGGGGCCTGGTTGAGTTAATTAGTAGTGTGTTGAAACTGGCGGTTATGGTAAGGGGCGGGGCCTGATTGGGTTAGTAGTGTGTTGAAACTGGCGGTTATGGTAAGGGGTGGGGCCTGATTGAGTTAGTTAGTAGTGTGTTGAAACTGGCGGTTATGGTAAGGGGCGGGGCCTGGTTGAGTTAGTTAGTAGTGTGTTGAAACTGGCGGTTATGGTAAGGGCCTGCCTGATTGAGTTAGTTAGTAGTGTGTTGAAACTGGCGGTTATGGTAAGGGGCGGGACCTGGTTGAGTTAGTTAGTAGTGTGTTGAAACTGGCGGTTATGGTAAGGGGCGGGGCCTGATTAAGTTAATTAGTAGTGTGTTGAAACTGGCGGTTATGGTAAGGGGCAGGACCTGGTTGAGTTAGTTAGTAGTGTGTTGAAACTGGCGGTTATGGTAAGGGGCGTGGCCTGGTTGAGTTAATTAGTAGTGTGTTGAAACTGGCGGTTATGGTAAGGGGCGGGACCTGGTTGAGTTAGTTAGTAGTGTATTGAAACTGGCGGTTATGGTAAGGGGCGTGGCCTGGTTGAGTTAGTTAGTAGTGTGTTGAAACTGGCGGTTATGGTAAGGGGTCGGGACCTGGTTGAGTTAGTAGTGTGTTGAAAATGGCGGTTATGGTAAGCGCTTGACCAATCACAACACACTGCTCCAGCCGACCAATCAGAGCACATTGTGCTTTTCAGAAGGAGGGGCTTCATAGAGACAGGAACTAAACAGAGCGTTACTGACAGACTGGGAAGAGAGGAGCCACAACAATGGAGAATATGGGGAAATAATCAACATTCAAGCAGGAAAATCTGCTCTAGTAGAGCCAGAAAACACAAGAGGGCTTAATGTGGCCTTGTAGTTCGCCACCAT
>CM077185.1:38901687-38906687 GCA_039654105.1 Coreius guichenoti | reverse complement strand
GTACATGTCCAGATAAGAGCAAAGCACTCTGGGATATCAGCCTCAGCTCCGGCTTCTTATTTATTCATGTAGGTTGACACATCAGTGGCCAAGGTCGCAGCGGACACAAGCACGGCCATTAACTCACATTCAATTACACAGAGAAGGCTGATCCTAGATCTGCTCAGACACACGGAGAGGTTTGATTCCTGCGCTGAGCATCAGATCAGATGTTTACAGCGCTCTTCAACACTAGCTGAGAGCAAAACTCACTGAAAACTGATCAAAGCAATAAAGCACACAGTTTCATACTTTAACCTCGACATGATTGTTCAAAAACCTCAGACATCACACATCCAAACCAAAAGTCCTTCTGTTTAAAAGAAATAATTCAGCCAAAAATGTAAATATTGTGTGTGAGAAACAAACTCAACTTCATTGTATTGTCCGATTGAAACTATTAAATCAATTATTATTTATTTTAAATATATTAAAAAAATTATATATAATTAAATAAATGGTTTTATATATATTTATATATATTTCAACATTTTTGTAAATATTTTAATAAATAAATAAAAAAAATTTAATTCATTTTACCAGTGCTGTCCTAGTCAATATGAGTTATGCAACAATTAATATATGCTACTTTTGGTCACACTACATTGCATGTTTACTTTCGGTATCTCAGAAATATATTTTATAAAATAAATTATATATTATAAATGCGATTAATCGCATCTAACATAAAAGATTGTGTTTATATATATATACACTATAGTGCCAAAAGTTTTGGGACGCCTGCCTTTACATGCACATGAACTTTAATGACATCCCATTCTTAATCCGTAGGGTTTAATATGGAGTTGGCCCACCCTTTGCAGCTATAACAGCTTCAACTCTTCTGGGAAGGCTTTCCACAAGGTTTAGGAGTGTGTTTATGGGAATTTCTGACCATTCTTCTAGAAGCGCATTTGTGAGGTCAGGCACTGATGTTGGACGAGAAGGCCTGGCTCACAGTCTCCGCTCTAATTCATCCCAAAGGTGTTCTATCGGGTTGAGGTCAGGACTCTGTGCAGGCCAGTCTAGTTCCTCCACACCAAACTCGCTCATCCATGTCTTTATGGACCGACGCTTTGTGCACTGGTGCGCAGTCATGTTGGAACAGGAAGGGGCCGTCCCCAAACTGTTCCCACAAAGTTGGGAGCATGAAATTGTCCAAAATGTCTTGGTATGCTGAAGCATTAAGAGTTCCTTTCACTGGAACTAAGGGGCCAAGCCCAACCCCTGAAAAACAACCCCACCCCATAATCCCCCCTCCACCAAACTTTACACTTGGCACAATGCAGTCAGGCAAGTCCCGTTCTCCTGGCAACCGCCAAACCCAGACTCGTCTATGGGATTGCCAGACAGAGAAGCGTGATTGGTCACTCCAGAGAACACGTCTCACTGCTCTAGAGTCCAGTGGTGGCGTGCTTTACCCCACTGCATCCCACGCTTTGCATTGCACTTGGTGATGTAAGGCTTGGATGAGCTGCTCGGCCATGGAAACCCATTCCATGAAGCTCTCTACACACTGTTCTTGAGCTCATCTGAAGGCCACAGAAGTTTGGAGGTCTGTAGCGATTGACTCTGCAGAAAGTTGGCGACTTCTGCGCACTGTGACCCTCAGCATGCGCTGACCCCGCTCTGTGATTTTACGTGGCCTATCACTTCGTGGCTGAGTTGCTGTTGTTCCCAATTGCTTCCACTTTGTTATAATACCACTAGCAGTTGACCGTGGAATATTTAGTAGTGAGGAAATGTCAGGAATGGACTTATTGCACAGGTGGCAACCTATCACGGTACCACGCTTGAGTTCACTGAGCTCCTGAGAGCGACCCATTCTTTCACAAATGTTTGTAGAAGCGTCTGCATGCCTAGTGCTTGATTTACACACCTGTGGCCATGAAGTGATTGAACACCTGAACTCAATGATTTGGAGGGGCGTCCCAATACTTTTGGCAATATAGTGTGTATATATATATATATATATATATATATATGACAAAATTCTAAAAGAGTCTAAAATTGAATAATACTTTGCATAATTGCACATTTACTTTTTTATCACAGAATTAAGTTTTGTGTAAAATGTCTTACCTGTTTGGCAGTCTGATCAAATAATGAGTCAAAAGCAGATGCTAAAATGTGTGGTTGATATTATGCCTCTTCCATCCATGGCTCTAGAAACTGGAAGAGCAAGTAGAGAGAATTGCATTGTGGGATAGAGTAGTGTGCTCTGCATTTACAATCATGCATTTGGCAGATGCTTTTATCTACAGATTCATGCATTCTCTGGGAATTAGCACATACAATGTAGCCGCAGAAAACCCTGCACACACAGGATATACTGTATACTAATGCAGACACAGCGGCACACGACTGACCCGCCCACACCAGAACACATGAGATTCCACTCGCTTGTTATCCAGACATAACTAGACTCTGAGCCATGAACCAATGTGTGTTACATAAGAGCATTTCTCTCTCTCGGCTCTTTTGTTTCCCATGTGAGAACCTCAGGAGACTCTAATGGAAACCAGCTGTTGGGCCGATCACATCTACAGACATCCTGCACTCTCATTGGCTGTGGTTGAGCTGGCTGCTCTCTGACTGGCTGCTGCATGAGCGTTCCACTCTCTGTGATTGGTCTCTGTCTTTATGCAAATGGAGTGGAGTGTTTGCACAGGGAGGAAGGGTCAGTTTTAGTGCAGGACGCTGCAAATCAAATCACACCGACAGTCAAACATCACACTTGCTTTAGTGCTTTCTTTAAAAGACTAGCGAAAAACAAAAGACTGTAAAACAAAAGATAAAAAGCTTACATTTGTATCGCTTTCTTGACATTATCAGACTAGCAAAGGTTGATATGACGCATTGATCAAAAGTGACAGTAAAGACATTCTGTTTCAAATAAATGCTGTTCTTTTGAACTTTTTTTATTCATCAAATAATCATGAAAAAAATTAAAATTTATCACGGTTTCCACAGACTGTTTTCAACACTGTTAATAATCATAAATGTTTCTCAAGCATCAAATCCTCATATCAGATCATGTGACACTGAAGACTGGAGTAATGATGATAAATTCAGCTTTGATCATAGGAATAAATTACACTTTATTATATATTCACATAGAGAACAGCTGATTCACACTGGAGTAATATTTCATAATTTTTACTGTATTTATTATCAAATATATGCAGCTTTGGTGAGCAGAAGAGACTTTTTGAACAGTAGTGTGTATTTTATGACAACATTTTAATCAGTTTAATGAAATGGACAAGATATATTAAATATGAATGCTCTCATACAAAGTTAAAAGACGAGCAGGTGCTGAAAACAGCAGTGCACCACATTATTCATGATGCTGTTTAATCACGGTCAGAATCATGATCATAAATATACAATCTAAAATCCGTTTGCTGGACCTCAGCGTGTGTGAATGTGAGCACCAGAGCAGAGGATGCTGGGATACCCGGGAGCGTGTGCGTCCCCAGAGGATGCTGGGATGTGTGAATATTCGCAGTGACAGCACTGGGGGAAGGACAATGACCGACATCCCAGCGCGAGGTTGCCGTGGTGATGGAGGTCTGGAAATGGGACGAGGGCGTCTTGTTCATTTCCGCAGTCTCTTTCTCTCGCCGCAGGGCTCATAATATCAAACAGATATTACAATAAATCAACATTTCATTCATGAGTCCGGTCTGACTGTGGATGAATCATCACACCACGTTAGAAACTTATAATAGAAAAATATAAGGAACCAAAACTATTCATTGAAATAAAGCTCAATTTATTTTAGGATCATTGAGATACTATTATAGTTTTTATTATTATTTAGTAGTTTTTGTTGTATATTTTTGACATTTTTATTAGTTTAAATGCATCAAGTTAAACTAAATGAAAATAAGAAACTAGCTGAAATAGAATAAGTGTGTGTTTTTGTATATTTTATTTTATTTCAGATTTAATGAAAATGTTTTTTATGGTTTTGGTTTTAGTTTTAGTTAACTATAATAAATGAAAAAAATTAAAAACATGAACAAAATATGTACTAAAATTACTTAAATTTAGTAAAATTAAGCTAATTAGAAATATTAAAAACTAAGAAAAGCTCCTTCAAAATATGAATAAATACAAAAATAACACTGTGTGTGAGAAATGAATAAACAATAATAACATTAATCAATAATATTTTAATACATTTTTATGCATTTAAAAAAACTATTTTTGAGTACATATAAAGTTATATAAAGTACATATAAAGTTTGAGTTATATATACATTTAAAAACTTTGATAAATAAATTACTTTTTAATAAATTTGAATCATTTTCATCATTATTTTTGGTAGCAATAATTTGTGTAATCATTATTATTTATTAATATATATATATAGTATATGTGTGTGTGTGCGCGTCTGTGTATATAAACATACACACACACATATATATATACAGTATATGTATAATATATGTGTGTATTTATTTCAACAGATATGTAAGATCTGTGGTTGATGTTGTTCTGAACGGACTCAATGCTGGAATGTTTCTGTTAATGTGATTATTTCTGCCTGAGCGCATCGAGCAGCTGCACACAGTGACTCTCACAGCTGTGTGTGTGTGTGTGTGTGCGATCTGACGTCCGTCTGTCTGTCTCTCAGGTGTCGCAGTGAGTGATTCAGGATGCCGCTGGTCAAGCGCAGCATCGAGCCCCGTCACCTGTGTCACACGGCTCTCCCGCACGTCATCAAGAACGAGCTGGAGTGTGTGACCAACATCTCACTGGCCAACGTCATACGACAGCTAAGCAGCCTCAGTGAGTGTGTGTGTGTGTGTGTGTCAGTCTGTGACCAACATCTCACTGGCCAACGTCATACGACAGCTGAGCAGCCTCAGTGAGTGTGTGTGTGTGTGTGTGTGTGTGTGTGAGTATGTGTGTGTCAGTCTGTGACCAACATCTCACTGGCCAACGTCAT
>CM077185.1:38884187-38894187 GCA_039654105.1 Coreius guichenoti | reverse complement strand
GCATCTTGTGTGAACATAAAGCCCTCCTACTTTGATTTGATTGGTCATCTCAAATATAATATTTTGACATTGACGAGCGGTGACGGACCGCTGAGGCAGCTCCGATGAGAAGCTCTTGGTGCTGTGCTATCCTTGCAGCACTAAAGTAGTGTTAATACTATATTAGGCATTTATTTCACAACCTTTATTATATACGGCCATGGCTCTGATTACCTCTTTTATGTTCAAACCGGAGTCGGACAATGATGGAGAGACTCAAGAAGAAGAGACAACATGTAGAATGAGACAGGACGTTTCTGAAGGGTTAGTTGATGAATTTATGAGTTAACGATCTTCAAGTCATTGATTAGCATATTCAGTCATGATAATCTCACTCCCGGGGGCGGGGTTTATGTAAATTTTAGGGTTAGTGATGTCACTAACTCGTTGTAGTCCCTACCAGCCGTTTGTTGTAGTCCTTAAAAAACGATTTCTGTAAAAGAAAATATCTCCCTTTGCTTTGAACTTTGAGCGTCGTAACTTACGTGCAACGTGCAGATGTTGTTTATGCTCAAACAGCAACATTACACACTAACTACAGTTAAAAAAGTCAAATCATAATTAACCACCCCTTTAAGAATATAGAATAACTTTATATTACTGTAATTGTCTAGATTGGCAATATGTAGGTTAAATATTTTTTTAAAGCTACACTATGTATTTTTTCGCCGCTAGGGGTCGCTAACCTCTTCAAAACAATAACAAAGGCGTAGCTTGATGACGCAGTGAATGAGCGTGGAATCATACCGATGGATCTAATAATGTTTATGGGGAAATAATGTTTATGGATGAGTGTTTTTAACATGACTGTGGTATGAAGCAGGGCGCGATTACTAATAAGAGACAGATATCAGCGCCACCGAACGACCCGCGAGTGCTGAATTACTACTCATACAGGTCCGTTTATTTGACCAATTAACACTGTGAGGAAACGCAATGCTGTTTGACTCGGTCTACACTATCTAAACCGCATTTGAGTGTGTTGAGCGTTATAATGTTATTCTGTGTGTGAGTTTGTTGGCTGTATGAGACTAGCGGTAGCTTCATCATACTGATGATATTCTAATATTTCATCGTGTTGAGCTACATAACACTGATTCGTTTGATGTACATTTTCTCATCTGTCTAATAAAGCACATGCAAGAGCGGCATCTCTGTCAAGTCGAAGTTTGTTGTGAAGCTCTCGCCATCTTGAAAACGGCACGTCGATACTGGCTCTCTTTTGATTTCTCATTTTGTTCCAAAGTCTGCTTGCCATGGTCCATAATGTTTGAACGAAACTACAACAGTGCTAGACGTTACACAGTCATCCATGTCTGTTGCCATGGTTTCTACGGCAGTAAAAGCGGAAACCGAGGGTAACGCGGATATGACGCCATTGACAGGCGACTCCCTCACACGTCCCGGTTCCTTGGTTAAAATCGCAATTTCTCACGATTTACAAATAGTTGAAAACATTTGGGATATTGTAAGTACTCAACTGAACAAAATATATAACACTGGCATAGTGGGTTTTGGATATTTTACTGCAAAAATCTTACATATTGCACCTTTAAATGTTTTTTTTCAACACATTTAATGTAATTTAAAAACTATTATTTTTTAATAATAATTTTTTAATCTACATTTCTCATTTTCATTTATGGAGATAACATGGAAACTGTGCCATGCTTTAACGGAGGATTTCTGTCACCTGGTGGAAAACAAACACACTTTAACATGAAACAACCACTATAACCAGTGGATGGCAGCAGAGGACCACTCATCAGCTCATTCGCCATTTCCACTCCCTTTTATAGTTCTTTTCTTAGTTCTTATTATGAAATGAATATTATAACAAATTTTTAGCAATTTTATTGCACTGAAGTATGATAGCAAGAGTAGGAAAAGTCAGTCTCATGCCATTGAAAGGAATTTCGTGAAATAAATAAATCAGCCCAGATTTGACAGTGGATGTGAACCGTCTTGAATTGCTCCTGCATCATATTGTGTAAACTGCATTTGTGATAAAGAACTACACAGCTATCATAACAATATATCAATAAATGCACACACATCCTCTGCTTTTAACGCTGCGCTGCAACAAATCGAAGAATACGCTGAATAACACACAGACTAAAATACAGGGATGAGCCGAAGTCTGCCGCCATTTTAAAGGGGACTGAGCGATGCTTAATTAGTGTACATATTACGGAGTTAAATCTTTAGGGGGGCTGGGTGGAAATTTAGGGGGGCTAAAGCAGTGCGCGAAAAATTGGGTTGGGTTGGGGTAAATCCTGCAACAAGGCCTTACTTAGGGTTTTGTAAATACAGAGGGCATTAGTGATCTTGTCAAGCATATGAGCATCATGCAAGTTGCGCAAAGTGCGCAAAGTCCCAGTGCGGATACTGGTGAAATATTGAACACATTCAAGTACCATACAAATATATATACTTATACAATAATACTATATGGCAGTATATTAAATAGGTGCTTATGTTGATAAATTGAGGTTAGAGTTTCTGTAATTAGCTTTCTGCTTTCTGTAAACACCGTTCTGAGTTTTCTGCGTTTATTCTGTGTTCTATCGTGCAATTTTTCCCCCGTTTATTTATGTATTTATTTATTTACATGATTGTTCCGGCGAACTGTTGCATAAAAGTAATTTCACAAGCTGACTAAATCACACGACTGCGAGACTATGAGCACTCGCACAAAGTATAAAATGCATAATAAAAATACAGAATGTACAATTTAAAACATTAAGACGAAGGGAAATAATATTACAGATCTAGACAAATTGGGTTGGTTATAGTTAAAAGAATGTCATGCACGGTCATTTAGATTTTTTTTCACATTTTTGGTCACAAAATAATTCAGTTTTGATGACTTTGCAATATTTATAAAATGCTAGAATAATAATGAAAAATGAGTTCGCCTAAATGTGTGCAATTTCTGTAGCCTACAGTAGGTAAGGACTACGAAAGCCCCGGCATGGAGTGGGAGAATACAGTAGAAAGATTAGAAGAAAATTAGCCCATCAAAGCCAGCAAGAAGCTTTCTCTTCCCGACTCGAGTGAGGGTTTATTAGTATTCATTTTTTAACCAGTAAACGGAGTCATGCGCTCTTTAGCGTCTTTAGATGCAGCGTTTACATTTTTAAAAGAGAAATGAAGAGCAGACTAAAAATGCACAGTCGCATGAATTATTGTAAATAATTAATTCATGAAATTTAGAGTACCCCCTCAAGTCTATTTTTGACTTCTTATGGGGGGTCCCGGATCCCCCAGCCCCCCCTCAATTCGAGCACTGGGTTAAAGCCCTCTTAAAATGGGCCACCCTGAGAGAGAGATGATCAAGAGTTGCTAATAAACACACAATGTGTGTGTGTGTGTTTGATGACTCACGGCTCTTTTCTTTTGAATCCGCTTCATGGTCTTCATGGCTTTATTCATCCAGACTTCGGTTTTTATGTGCGTCTGAAGACCTGCAGATATCCACAAACACACACGAGCGGCAGTTTTTGCATGCAAAGGTTTTCCTACTGTAGCTATCATCATCTACTCACCTTTGTGTGCTTTCAAATCCACATGTGGCTTATTTGTTTGTGGAAAACACAAAAGAAATTCTGCTTTATTATGGCATACAGATCATGCCAGTCAAGCTCCGAAATGGACAGAAACACCATAAAAGCTTCACAAAAGTATCTTAAAAATGAATTGACTGATGTTTTCTCTTCTCAAGCCGGCATCAACATCGATTACATTTCAATTATATATAACTTATAAAATTATATATTTCTATTATGGTTTATTTGATATTCAAGCTTGAAAATAATGAACAGATCAGGTTGTGAATTATATTCAGATTAGTCCTCCATCATGTAAAACAAATAGAAAATAAAACAGATCATATAATATTTCATTTGACTTCTTGAGATTGAGTTTTTCCTAAAGGTTTAAAAAGAAGTGCACTTAATTGTGTTGAATGTGTGCTTGTAGTGTGCTTAAAATCAAAGTATACTTTTTAAAACTGTATTTGGAGATAATATTATTAATAAAATAAAAAGCCACTTAAGTGTGCACTTTATAGGCCTAATATTATCAAGTTAAATGTTTTACTTTAAAACACATTTTAATTATGTTTTAATAATATTTTGTCGTGATTTAAAGAAGTGCACTTATTTTAATGTTGACTAACACACTAAAGCACATGTAAAGCATTGATTATAATTTTAACTGTTATTCGACGTTACGTTTAAAGTTAATATATTGTAAATATATACGCACACACACACACTCACTCACGCACACACACACACACACACACTCACTCACACACACACACACGCACACACACACACACTCAAACACACACACACTCTCACAGATTCACACACACACTCACACACACACTTACACACACTCTCACACTCACACACACACACTCTCACTCACACACACACACTTACACACTCAAGCACACACACACATACACACATCACTGTGCTCTGCCGCTTCTCTCTCTCTCTCGCCTCATTGAGCTCTGACTCCTGATTATTCTGTATTTAATGTGTTTTTTTTCCTTCTCATTTTGGCCTTTAATTGTAAAAGAGAAACCGTTAATGCGTCTCAAAAGCTCTTAAACGCTCAGTGGATTTCTGAGTAGATGCTGGCGTTTTCCTCCCATAATGCAGTGCATGTTCAGAACTGCCCCTCTGACCTTCAGACGTCCCTCACAGACGAAGACAGAAACGCTTCTGTAATGCGTCTGATATTGCATTCATAAAAAAGAATGCACTTTAAAAACAACTTTAAATTCAGTATTTTCTGAAGATGTAAGTCTGCGGGATTCGTTCAGTTGTTTTATCAAGTCTGAGCACTAGTAATTTTGCTTGACTCAACAAACACCACAGATAAGTTCTATTTGTGGTATCTTTTCATAATCTACCAAAACAAATAAAAAAGATAAAGCATAATTGAAAGGCCCAGAACGTTGGTCACGGAACAGATCAATTGCATTTGCATGCAAAATGAGCTAATTATCATAAATGACTTGAGCAGAATCGTCCTTATTGTCTGACAGTAATTAGGACGATTACAATGAGGATGATAGCAGCTCTCGGTTCGGCTGTGATCGCTTTGACATCCGACAGCGTGACTGCGTTCTGCCACTCAAATGATTTCGTTTTAATTTCCCATCAACCCCAGTGTCACCAGCTGCCTGTCAGCAAGAGACAAAGACAAAAGAGTGATGGAAATACACCTGGATATCAGGAAAGAGACAAAGAAAATGAGAATATGTGCAGAAATCTGACACACTCTTGACTTCAATATAAAATATAATGCAATATAAAAGACATCAACATTAAATAAATAATAAAATTAATATTAAATAAAATATATTTATTTAATATTAAATAATTAAATGATAATCACAATTCCCATATTTGAAAAAAAAAAGATCCTATAGATAAATTTAGCTACAATTTTCACTTTCCTTGATCCAAGATGCACAATATTTTCTTGCGTTATAGCGCCCCCTATCGCTGCAAACTAATGAGATTTGGCATGTTTACTCAGACTGTCCTGATGGCCATTTGTACCATTTTTTGTGAATTTTGGACTTTCCATTAACAATATACAGGTCAGTTAGTCATTATGGGTCACATTTAAAATGTGTTGGCTTGAATCTGCCATATCTGATGACATAAATCTCAAATGTCAAATTTTAATAATATATAATCAACATAAATAAGAACCATCTCTCGATGCTACATGTTATACTAAATGCACATTGTTGGACCAATAGCTAAACAGGTTTGAAAAAGTACTTTCTGTGGAAATTAGTAAAGTTTTCATTGGGAAAATGTAAAGATGTCCTGATTCAGACTTGATGGAGGGAAGACTTTAGACTCTGTGGTTCTTGAGACTGATGGACTGTTGTGGATATTTTGGTTGATTTTACATGATCTAAATCTGCTTTATTTACACTTGAAATGCATTTATCGAATTCAAACCAGACCTCAGGAAAATATATAAAATTTAGTCCAAATTCAAACATGATGGAGGACTCAGATTGGGTGGATTCAGACTATTGACTGCTATTGTCTTCTGTAGAGCTGCTTCATAGTTTAAATTCAATTCATTTCATAACTGATTAATTTTACAACATTAACACTTCCTGTTTATTACAGTGAAGCTGCTTTGAAACAATCTGTATTGTATAAAACGCTATAGAAATAAATGTGACTTGACTTGAGACTGATTATCTATTGGCATCTTTTATTTGATTTGATCTGAATCTGCATTATTTACGTTTAACCCTCTGGTGCTCTTTGGTCACTTTTGACTGGAAACTTTTACATTTTCATTTTTAAAAACCTTTTAACTTCATCAGAATGGTATGACACTTGGGGACTTTTGTGGCACTTTCTATGTGAACACACAAAAAAGTTTTAGACAATTTGAAAAGGTTAAATGGTCCTAAAATAGTCACTTGTACTATGAGTATGAATGGGAAATAGGGGAAAAATACTTTAAAATACACAGAATTACAAATCAGCCACGACGAAGGAAAAAGCACTCAGCAATAAAGGGGTTAATAAAAAAATAATTATATATATATTAAAAAAAAAAAATTGTATAATGTTTTTCAATGGAAACAAATGGATCACAATTATTGCATAAATATTACTTACTACCATATAATTCCCTCAAAATACAAAATATTAAATAAAAAAATTATATTGAACAAAAAAAATGACATTGATTTATTGGGGAAAAAGTTACATTTGAGTGAAATAGGAAAAAATACGAAGATTGTTTGGGGTTACAATCTACAAATCAGCCATGATGCAGAAAAAATCACACAGAAATGAAGGGTTTCATTGAAAAATAAGAAAAAATAGGAAACAAATGGATCATAATTATTGCATAAATATTACTTAGTACCATACAATTCCCTCAAAATGCAAAATATTAAATAAAAAATATTATTGAATGAAAATATATTACATTGATTCTAAAGGTGTTCGTCCACTTTTGACCTGAAGGAGTTTAAGTGTGACCCCTAAATGAGGAGCACCAAAGGGTTAAAATGCATAATGCAAAATCATACATGCAAACTCCACGAGAAAAGACACAAATGCAGTACAAAGATTGATCTGTTCGTTCAGTTCCACTCACCTCCAGATATGTAGCTGTCAGTCACTGAATGATGTCTGATACGGTGTGTGTGTGTGTGTGTGTTTCAGTGTCTCTTCAGGACATCACGATGAGGAAGGCTTTCCGCAGCTCCACCATCCAGGACCAGCAGCTGTTTGAGCGTCAGTCTCTGCCCGTCCCGATGCAGGAGACGTACGAGCTGTGCGAACAACCTCCACCGCTGAACATCCTCACGCCCTACAGGTCAGAACCACATCTACACCTCACACACGACAAATAATCCATCTGAGAGGAGATTTACATTCTACCATACACTGTACAAAATGCTTTTGAATATTATGAATATCGTGTTCTTTTCACTTTGGATAAAACATCTGCTAAATGCATAAATATAAGACAAAAATTAAGTACGTTTTACAAGAAAATATTATCTTGCGTTATAGCGCCCCCCTGTCGCTGTAAACTATTGAGATTTGGCATGTTTACTCGGACTGTCCTGTTGGCCATTTGTACCATTTTTTGTGAAGTTCGGACATTACATTAACAATATACAGGTCAATTAGTCATTATGGGCCGCATTCATAACACATGTTGGCTTGAATCTGCCAAGCAATGAGGTCAATCAAAATTCTTAGATTTTAATAATAAATAATGGGAAAAAGGACATTTTATCAGGATCTCTCACTGCTACATATTAAACTTCATGCACATCAGACCAACGGCCTTTGGATAAACAAGATTTACAAGAAAATACTATTTCAGTCTTTCTACTTCAAGATTTCACGTTTAATTCAATGCATCACTTGCCGATTCTTTAATTATTTGTGAAATTTACTAGTAATTCTACACCAAATCCCTCTAAAACTGCATCGAGACAGCAGTGAGATTAAATGGACATCACATACCTCGTAGATGTTCCTCACAGGTGGGGATCTTAAAGTCTCAAACGTCTTGAGACACCAAAGTCTGCAATCAGAAGTCAGAGATCTCAATACAAACTCAAACATTTTCCATCAATTATTGTGAGCTGCTTCACGTTCATTTTATAGCTCTACACTCTTACTGGATATTGAAGACTAGAGACTCATTTGTGTCCTTTTTTGTTTCTCCTGGGGACTTTTAGTTGATACTTACAGTGCGATTTTTCAAGAAAATATTTTCTTGCGTTATTGCGCCCCCTATCGCTGTAAATGAATGAGATTTGGCATGTTTACTCGGACTGTCCTGATGGCCATTTATACCATTTTTTGTGAAGTTCGGACATTGCAATAATATACAGGTCAATTAGTCATTATGGGTCACTTTCATAACACATGTTGGCTTGAATCTGCCAAGCAATTAAATAAATAAAAATTCTTAAATTTTAATAATAAATAATGGGGGAAAAGACACATTTATATCAGGATCTCTCAATGCTACATATTAAACTTCATGCACATCAGACCAACGGCCTTTGGATAAACAAGATTTACAAGAAAATATTATCTTGCGTTATAGCGCCCCCTATCGCTGTAAACTAATGAGATTTGGCATGTTTACTCAGACTGTCCTGATGTCCATTTGTACCATTTTTTGTGAAGTTCGGACATTGCAGTAACAATATACAGGTCAATTAGTCATTATGGGTCACATTCATAACACATGTTGGCTTGAATCTGCCAAGCGATGAGATCAATCAAAATTCTTAGATGTTTATAATAAATAATGTGAAAAAGACACATTTATATCAGGATCTCTCACTGCTACATATTAAACTTCATGCACATCAGACCAACGGCCTTTGGATAAACAAGATTTACAAGAAAATATTATCTTGCATTATAGCGCCCCCTATCGCTGCAAACTAATGAGATTTGGCATGTTTACTCAGACTGTCCTGATGTCCATTTGTACCATTTTTTGTGAAGTTCGGACATTGCAGTAACAATATACAGGTCAATTAGTCATTATGGGTCACAATCATAACACATGTTGGCTTGAATCTGCCAAGTGATGAGATCAATCAAAATTCTTAATAATAAATAATAAAGAATAGAACAGTAAAAACACACATTCTCATTCTTGAGTCTCTTGAGCAAAGAAAGTGCGATAACGTCTCCGTCTTTGCTCTCGTTCATGCAGTTTCTGCTGCTGTTTGCACAAGTGCGTCACACAGACGGAGTGTTTCTGGGATTAATGCTCATTACTGGAGGCTGGAACCTTTATTTTGAGAGCTGCGTAATATGCATGAGCTTTGGCTCTCTCTCTTCACACGTTTGCTCATTACTTCATGAAGACAGCAGCACCGGAGGTTATTTTATTAGACATCAGCACAGACGTTTCCTCTCCTCTCCTGTAAAACCACTGTATTCTACTCTTACACTCCTGCTAAAATGGTACAAAAGACATCTGTTAAAGAAATCCCATGTTATCGCTCATTTTCCTCAACAGTCGTTTTGTGCTTGTATTCAGTCCTCAGGTTATATTTAACAGAAGCAAATGCACTATTACAAATCATATACGCAATAGTTACATGTGCACTACCATTCAAAAGTTGGTTAATGTTTTTGAAAGGCTGCATTTAAACAGTAAAAACTGTGAAATATTATTATAATTTAAAATAACCGTTTATTATATGAATATACTGTAAAGTGTAATTTATTCCTGTGATCAAAGCTGAATTTATCAGTCTTCAGTGTCACATGATCCTTCAGAAATCATTCTAATATGATGATTTGATGATTGAGAAACATTTATGATTATTATCAATGTTGAAAACAGTCATATTTGTGTGGAAACTGATACATTTTATTTTTCAGGATTCTTTGATGAATAG
>CM077185.1:38876687-38879187 GCA_039654105.1 Coreius guichenoti | reverse complement strand
ACTCTCACACTCACACACACACACACACACACACACACACACTCTCTCTCTCTCTCTCTCTCTCTCTCTCTCTCTCTCTCTCACACACACACACTCTCTCTCTCTCACACTCTCACACTCTCACACTCTCACACACTCACACACACACACACACACACACACACACAGTGCTGATGTCAGCTCCAGTAAATGAGTGACATGCGGCAGTGATGGCGGGAGGAGAGAGCCGGGAGGACGGACGCTCACAGAGGGTTTGAGATCAGGCTTCATTCACTTGTTTGTCATTTTGATTGATTTGGTGTGCTTGGTCAAACTAAAATAATATACAATAATAATAATAATAGTTACTATTATTATTAACTGTCATCCTAATGCTCAGTAAACTGTGTGTGTGTGTTGACTGTAACAGTAATTAAACTCACTGATTCACACACACTCTATCTAGGCTTTACTGTCGACACTATATGAGCGTTGCTTCCATGTTTACAAAAACGTTCTTTTAACGTTGCACTCAGAACACTGTGAGAACGCTGGAATCACCTTAAAGGGACAGTTCACCAAAAAAACATTATTGTCTGTATGATCTTCTGTGGAACATAAAAACATAACGTTTTTGTCCATACAATGAAAGTCAGTGGGGTCCAAAACAATCACATCGATTTTATTAACATGATTTGAAATCTTCACATAATGGAAATGTCTGTAATCTATGTTGAGAAATACACTTAGCATGTTGTGTGATGTAGAGTCTGTTTTATGTGAAACTGCGTCTCATTGTCCGTCAGATCTTTTGTGTTCACGTCGTCCTGTCATTTCAAATATGTGTGTGTGACAGCAGGATCATTGAGAGCGTTACGGCCGCATGACTGACGCTACAGTCACACATCAGAGCTCATCCCTCTCTTACACACACTCTATCTCACACACACACACACACACAGAGCGTTACGGCCGCATGACTGACGCTACAGTCACACATCAGAGCTCATCCCTCTCTTACACACACTCTATCTCACACACACACACACACACAGAGCGTTACGGCCGCATGACTGATGCTACAGTCACACATCAGAGCTCATCCCTCTCTTACACACACTCTCTCTCACACACACACACACACAGAGCGTTACGGCCGGTTCTTATTTTACTAAGAAATGTCTGAATCATATTTCATTCTTAAAAGATATTTTTGTATACTGTCTATTTTTTCAAAATTTTGTGTGTATATATACACTCACCTAAAGGATTATTAGGAACACCATACTAATACTGTGTTTGACCCCCTTTCGCCTTCAGAACTGCCTTAATTCTACGTGGCATTGATTCAACAAGGTGCTGAAAGCATTCTTTAGAAATGTTGGCCCATATTGATAGGATAGCATCTTGCAGTTGATGGAGATTTGTGGGATGCACATCCAGGGCACGAAGCTCCCGTTCCACCACATCCCAAAGATGCTCTATTGGGTTGAGATCTGGTGACTGTGGGGGCCATTTTAGTACAGTGAACTCATTGTCATGTTCAAGAAACCAATTTGAAATGATTCGAGCTTTGTGACATGGTGCATTATCCTGCTGGAAGTAGCCATCAGAGGATGGGTACATGGTGGTCATAAAGGGATGGACATGGTCAGAAACAATGCTCAGGTAGGCCGTGGCATTTAAACGATGCCCAATTGGCACTAAGGGGCCTAAAGTGTGCCAAGAAAACATCCCCCACACCATTACACCACCACCACCAGCCTGCACAGTGGTAACAAGGCATGATGGATCCATGTTCTCATTCTGTTTACGCCAAATTCTGACTCTACCATCTGAATGTCTCAACAGAAATCGAGACTCATCAGACCAGGCAACATTTTTCCAGTCTTCAACTGTCCAATTTTGGTGAGCTCGTGCAAATTGTAGCCTCTTTTTCCTATTTGTAGTGGAGATGAGTGGTACCCGGTGGGGTCTTCTGCTGTTGTAGCCCATCCGCCTCAAGGTTGTGCGTGTTGTGGCTTCACAAATGCTTTGCTGCATACCTCGGTTGTAACGAGTGGTTATTTCAGTCAAAGTTGCTCTTCTATCAGCTTGAATCAGTCGGCCCATTCTCCTCTGACCTCTAGCATCAACAAGGCATTTTCGCCCACAGGACTGCCGCATACTGGATGTTTTTCCCTTTTCACACCATTCTTTGTAAACTCTAGAAATGGTTGTGCGTGAAAATCCCAGTAACTGAGCAGATTGTGAAATACTCAGACTGGCCCGTCTGGCACCAACAACCATGCCACGCTCAAAATTGCTTAAATCACCTTTCTTTCCCATTCTGACATTCAGTTTGGAGTTGCATTAATGAGAAATTGAACAGGTGTTCCTAATAATCCTTTAGGTGAGTGTATATATATACACTCACCTAAAGGATTATTAGGAACACCTGTTCAATTTCTCATTAATGCAATTATCTAATCAACCAATCACATGGCAGTTGCTTCAGTGCATTTAGGGGTGTGGTCCTGGT
>CM077185.1:38864187-38869187 GCA_039654105.1 Coreius guichenoti | reverse complement strand
CTGGAGAAAGTCCCGCGGGCGCCTCACGACCGGAAGAAGGAGTGGCAGAAGATGGCGTTAGGGGCGGAGCTTGCTGATGACGACATGGAGGAAAAACACAAAGACACGAACGGATCGGCAACATACCATGAACACAGGTGTGTGTGTGTGAGTGTGTATGTGTGAGTGATTGAGTGTGTGTGAGTGTGTGTGTGTGAGTGTGTGTGTATGAGTGTGTGAGAGTGAGTGTGTGTGTTCAGTCAGATTTTGACTTGCCATATGAAAATCTATTTTCTCCATGTACGAACTGAGCGTTTATTAAAGTGTCTCTGTCTGCTGTAGGCAAATGTACATGGATCATCTGGACGGGCCGTTCTCTCTGGCCGCGCTGCCGTACTCTCAGATGAACGAACTCCTGAGCCGCACCGGAGAGAGAACGTACGGCCGCCCACACGACCCTCCACCGCCACCACCACAGGCGTACCCACCCGACGTCAAACCAGCCTCTGTTATCAGGTACACACACACACATACACACACGCACACACACACTCACACGCACGCACACACACACACTCACACGCACGCACACACACTCTCGCACATACACACTAACACATTCATCCACCCACACACACAATCACACATTCACTCACTCACACACACACTCGGCTTCATACCATGTGCAACAGATTGGAGGCGTTTTGTGTTGTTTGTGTGTGTGTGTGAGTGTGTAGGATGGATGTGCTGCTGTAATCGCTCTGCTCTCTCAGTCTCTGCTGAAGGTTCACATTCACTCAATCGGGGCTTTTGTGTCCAGACTCATAAACAAACACAGTGTCGGTGTCAGTAAAGATGTGTAGAAATCAATAACGCAATCAAGGAGCAACATTTAAACAGCTGAACAGTGAAACTCTATCGCTCTTTCAACACTAGTGTGCTCCTCGCTGTGCTCCCTATATAGACAGCAAAACCCCATTCATTTTCTCCATAGGGGAATTGATTTTTAGCGATAACTTATGAACCGTTAAAGACAGCGATACTGTGAGCTCTGAGGCTGTTATTCGATGGTATGAGCTTTAGTTGAAGCCGTCAGCCCGCATTATTTCAGCTCAGTTTTTTAAATCATTGTGTTTAACAACTGTATTCCTAATGAAGAACTACATTACCCATGATTCCACAGAGAAATCTCCACCAATCAGAGAATCGAAACAAGCAAAACTCACCACATTAACTCTTTAGCTCCGCCCACTGCCATGAAGCACTGATAATTATGTCATTGAGTCGGTCTCCTTATACTTTTAAACTACTTATATAATTATGTAATTCGCAAAGCTTCATGGGATTGTAGTCACAATGCAAAAAAAGCTGCAAATACAGTATATGCAATACATATTTAAATGTTATTAATGTGTCTTCCAGCTCCAGCTCAGGTTTCTCCGACAGCGTCACGCAGTCTCCGGCTCGCACGCCTGTCTTCCTCAACTCGAACGCCCCGCCCCCAGCCCCTCCCCCTCTACCCCCTCCCCCTCCTCCTCTGCCAGCCAGCCAATCAGGTTCACGAATGCGAGGTTCAGGCCCACCTCCAATCCCTCCCTTACCTTCCCAGCAGCCCCCGGCCATCCCCCCTCCCCCCGCCCCCCTCCAGATCGCCCCGGGCGTCCTTCACCCCGCCCCTCCTCCAGTGGCTCCGCCCCTTCACTCATCTCCCGCCCGCGGACAGCAGGACAAGGCTCCGCCCACAGCCGGCGATGGAATGGTTCTGCCACCGCCTCCCCCTCCTCCTCCTCTGCCCCTCCCAGGAAACAGAAGCTCCTCCCCCTGCACATCCTCAGGCCCGCCCTCCATGCCTTCCTTCCCATCGGGAGCGGTTTCGTCGCCGCCCACTCACTCGGGTCACGATGTCAAGCGGCATCCCTCCAACCTGCCGCCAATCAGCGACGCCCGCAGCGTTCTATTGGAGGCCATCCGTAAAGGTAGGAGGAGTTACGCTGGAGCTCCGTCAGTACAGAGCAACATCACATCCATTTACTGCATATATACATTTTTCAAGACAAAACTACCATGAGCTCTGAGATTATGATATATGAGAGCCCATTGATAGCATTGGAATTATGCAAACCGGGTATCTGTACAATATATTTGTAGATATTTTAATATTTTTGTAATAACCTACAGTCAGTAGGTTTATATTCTGTATTTAATGGCTGATTTTATTACGTTTATTACATCATGGGATGAGTTGTTCATTCCCTTCTAAGAGACTTTAGTAGACTGAGTTACAAACTATTCTTACTATTTCTGCAATATCTTTATATATTTTAATATGCTAGTATGCTATACTGAAAATTAAATCTCATAAGGCTTTATTGGAGGATTTAAGAAGAAAAATACTCCAGAAATCGCTTACTTACACGCAAGTAGATCATATTATGGTTTTCAATCGGACTAAATTGTTATATATATTTTTTTATGTGCCAATTAAGAAGCAGGACACTCAAAAAAGACAAACAATGATAGCGAATAAACAAAAAATCCTAAATAATAAAATTAATAAATGCATAGAATTAAAATATATAATACAAATTATTAATGCAATAAAAAAATAAAAAAGCAATCAATAAATCAATATAATTCAAACATATAATAAATAAAAATGTTAAAATAATAAATAAATGAATAAATTAGTATAATTAAAAATACATAATTAATACAAAATATTCATGCAATAAATGCATTTAATAAATAAATTTAAATATATAATAAAATAAATGCAATTAATAATGTCATTAAAATATAATTAATACTATTATAAATACAATAAATAAATGAAATTACTAAATGAATATGTAATTAAAAGTATATAATTAATAAAAAATGTATGCATTTAATAAATAAATTTAAATATATAATTAAAAAATAAATGCAATTAGTAAATGTATATCATAAACATATAATTGACAAAATTATAAATATAATAAATAAATGAAATTAGTAAATTATTATAGAATTTAAAAATATGAAAATAATAAATTAATGAAATTAGTAAATTAGTATAATTAAAAATATATAATTAATAAAAAATATTTATGCAATAAATAAATGCAATTAATACATTAATTTCATTAAAATATAATTAGTAAAATTGTAAATATAATAAATAAATTAAATTAGTAAAATAATATATAATTTTAAAAAATCTGAAATTATGAATGCAGTAACAATGATAGTGAATAAACAAAAAACCCTTATTAATGAAATTAATAAATGTATAGAATTACAAATATATAATACAAATGATTAATTATTAATTTAAAAAGCAGTTAATAAATCAATATAACTCAAACATATAATAAATAAAAATATGAATACAATAAATGCATTTCAAAAATACATTTAAATATAGAATTAAAACAATTAATGCAATTCATAAACGAATTAACATATAATTGACAAATTATAAATATAATAAATAAATGAAATGAGTAAAATATATAAAAAAATGAAAATAATAAAAAATGTAATTAATGCATTTAATACATTTGTATAATTAAAAATATATAATCAATAAAAAATATTTATGCAATAAATGCAATTAATACATTATTCAAAATATATAATTAAAAAATATAAATATGCAATTAATAAATTAATTTCATTAAAATATAATTAGTAAATATGAAATTATGAATGCAATAAATGCAACGTATAAATTAACAATTTAAAATGTATAATTAATAAAAAATATGAAAAAAAATAATTAATAAATTAGTACAACTAAAAATATGTAATCAATAAAACAATATTTATGCAATAAATGCAATTACTAAATAATTTTAAATATATAATTAAAAAATATAAATGCAATAAATAAATGCAATTAATATAATTAAAATATAAAAACAATACTAAATAAATAAATTAAATTAGTAAATTAATGTATAATTTAAAAAAAATGAAAGTATGAATGCAATAAGTGCAACTTTAAATGTATAATTAATAAAAATATAAATAAATGCAAGTAATACATTAATATCATTTTAAAAATATTAATATAATAAATAAATGAAACTAATAAATTAGCATAATCCAAAATGTAAAATTAATTTTAAAAAGTAGCTGTAGCTGTGTTGAACCTCCGGTAGTGAGCTCTTAAATGAGAATGAGCCGCGTGTGTGTGTGTGTGTCTCAGGGATCCAGCTGAGGAAGGTGGAGGAGCAGCGGGAACAAGAGGCCAAACACGAGCGCGTGGGGAACGACGTGGCCACCATCCTGTCCCGCCGCATCGCCGTGGAGTACAGCGACTCCGAGGACGACTCCGAGTTTGATGAGGTGGACTGGATGGAATGAGAGAGAGAGAGAGAGAGAGAGAGAGAGACTTTAGGAAGGAGGTGTAGAAACGGCACATGAAATCTCAGTTAACCTTCTTCCTAATAACGGTTCTCCTGATCAGTCTCAGTTCAATTCAGGAAACATCAGGACTGCAGACGGCTGTGTTCGATGTTCCCAGAATGCTTTGCTTTCATGTTTTTTAACCACACGTTCCACTTGTTGTGCAATTGATGAAGGAGAATAACCATGTTGGAGGTTTTTATCTGTCATACTTCTTTCGTTCAGTTTTGTCTGTCTTTAATTCTCAATCTGAGAATCCTCTTTCATATCAGAATGTGACGGATGCGTATTAAATATCATCAAACCGCTCTTCCGTTTCAGAGACGTGATGTGTGGTGTCATTGTGCGGTTGTGATGGACAGTCAAAGGAAAAATATGAAGATTTTGTTATTAGGTGTGAAGGGCTGACATCTCTCAGTCAGGTCATATTTCACCCCACAGTCAATCTCAGTCAAGAGAAAAAAGAAGAAATTACATTTTGCATTCATACTTTTTTTTTTTTTTTTTTTTGCGTTGTGATGTTATTTTCATGACAATTCAAAATATTGTTTTGCATTACATTAATGAGAATTTGGACAAAACAAATATGTACATTTCAAGAAATTTAAGTCACAATTCAAATATATATA
>CM077185.1:38817160-38863687 GCA_039654105.1 Coreius guichenoti | reverse complement strand
GTGGTTCTAACTGGTTCAAGCGTCTGATCAAACAGTGACACAGTCAAATGAAAAAGAAACTGCTCTATATTAATAAATATTCATGATTCTGAAGACTGAGATAAACATGTTCCTATTAGGGTGTTTACAGTCAAAGACATTTACACACATACACACACACACACACACACACACACACGCACACACTCACTCACACAGTCTGACGCCACAGAACAACCTTGAAAATATTCACTCATTCACACACTGATCAGTATATGCAAGCTGAAAAATAAATCAAATTAGAATCACAAAACTTAACAAAACAGCTTCAGTTGTAATGCAGATCAGCTGATTAATCACAGAACAATAAGACAATTCTTTTCTGTTTTCTGAAATGTTTAAATATGCAAATGAGACTATCTCATTAAATATGCACTAATCTGCATATACACAGAAATCTGAACATCAGATAAAGACATATCAGAGTTAAAGGTCTGTTTTTATCACTCCATAAATCAGAAAATACTGTCAACAGCCAGAAAACACGTTTTTACCATGCTTTTAGGAATAAAATGCTCTATAAATCATGCAAATGTTATATGAACAAATTGTGAATTATGTAATAGAGTTAATAACTGAAATATAAAGATGCAATTACCTTTTTTTTTGTTATTCTGTGGCAGAAACAAGCTTTCACAGATTTCAGCTTTACTGCTTTTAAAGATATGCATTGAAATTGAAATCTACAGACACAAATAGATAAAGTGCAATAAAAGAAACACTTAAATGCATACTTAAATGCACTTTCTTTCCAATAGCCCAAAATCTCAAAATTGCCCAGTGCATGAAAAAACAATGGTTAGTGTCTTGCCTTAAAGTGATGCTGTTTTAAGGTTCCTAACTGTTTTAGAGTCTCCTGTAATAGTTTACATGCAATAAAGGTCCAAAAACACTCATTTCCTCATAATATCCACTGCAGCATCATCTCATTTCTCAGAGTCTGAAACGGTTCGTTTGAAGATTCAGTCTCTCTAAACCCCGCCTCTCTGAGAGCTGCTCTGCTCTGATTGGTCAGAAAGCAAACGCTCATTATCATATCTGAATCTCAGTGATACGAACAGTAACGATGGCGTGGGTTTTACCGTATCAATCTCATCAAAGTGGATTTGCTTTGGCAGCAGAAAACAGCGTCTCCACATGAACAACACCAACCAAACTCTTCCAGTCTCAGCGACAACTACAGTGTTTGAGGGCGGGGCAGAGAGACGCTGTTCAGCCAATGAGCTGGCATTATGCAAATGAGTCACAAACCTACTTAGGAGGAAGTGAGACTGAATTACTGACGACTCGTTTCAGTTCAGAATCGACTCTTTCTTTTAGGAGTCAAAGCTCCTGCTCTATTACACGGCATGAAAGATAATATCCAAAAAAGCATAATAGGGGCTCTTTAAATCCTATATTTGCCTATATCCTATATTCAGCTCAGTTTGAGCTCGTCTATTTGTCACGTTTTAAGATGTTTAAATAACCTCAGCGAGTGACTCACGCATCCAGATAAAAAGAAAATTTACATTTTTTAAATATTTTTGTCCACGTCTCTCATCATTATTGTCCTGAGACTAATGGAGCTTTAAAAAGGCCTGTAACCAGCAGCGCTTACCTGAGAGAGCGAGCGAGTATGCATGAGTGTGTGTGTGTGTTCATAAATTCCACCTGCTGCCATGTGACCGATTTCTGCAGAGGCTTGTGCACTGGATTTAGACTCACGAGGCACATGGATGAAAAACGACACGCAGAGAGAGAGAGAGAGAGAGAGAGAGAGAGAGAGAGAGAGAGACAAAACAGATCCTAATAACTACAGAGGAATCTGTGTAACCAATTTGAGAAAAATATTTGTTCTATAATCAACTCTCAGATTTCATCTTTCTTAAAGCAGCACAATGTCATCAGCAAATCTCAAACTGGCTTCCTCCCCAAACACTGAACCACTGATCATATTCACACACTACACATTAATAAACCAACATGCACACCAGAAGTAATAATATTTGCATGCCTTGTAGATTTCAAGAAGGCATAGACCCCGCCCACGACTGCTGACAAACTCTGCCCTATTAGCATAGACCCCGCCCACAACTGCTGACAAACTCCGCCCTATTCGCATAGACCCCACCCACGACTGCTGACGAACTCCGCCCTATTCGCATAGACCCCGCCCACGACTGCTGACAAACTCTGCCCTATTAGCATAGACCCCCGCCCACAACTGCTGACAAACTCCGCCTATTCGCATAGACCCCGCCCACAACTGCTGACAAACTCCGCCCTATTCGCATAGACCCCACCCACGACTGCTGACGAACTCCGCCCTATTCGCATAGACCCCACCCACGACTGCTGACGAACTCCGCCCTATTAGCATAGACCCCGCCCACGACTGCTGACAAACTCCGCCCTATTAACATAGACCCCGCCACGACTGCTGACGAACTCCGCCCTATTAGCATAGATCCCGCCCATGACTGCTGACGAACTCTACCCTATTAGCATAGACTGCTGACGACCAGGAGGTTGCTATGTGGTTTCTATGGTGATCTGGTGGTTTCCAGGAGGTTGCTAAGGTCTTCTAGGCAGTTGCTAAGTGGTTTCTATGGTGATCTGGGTGGTTTCCAGGAGGTTGCTAAGGTCTTCTAGGTAGTTGCTATGTGGTTTCTATGGTGATCTGGGTGGTTTCCAGGAGGTTGCTAAGGTCTTCTAGGTAGTTGCTATGTGGTTTCTATGGTGTTCTAGGTGATTTCCAGGAGGTTACTAAGGTCTTCTAGGTAGAAATGCTTTACGTGAAAAGGATTAAAAAAAAACACAACAGAATAACCACAACAATCGCATTAGAAATAAAGGATAGTTTCCAGGAGGTTGCTAAGGTCTTCTAGGTAGTTGCTATGTGGTTTCTATGGTGTTCTGGGTGGTTTCCAGGAGGTTGCTAAGGTCTTCTGAGGGGTTGTTAAGGTGTTGCTGTGTGAAAAGAGTGTAATTGATCTTCTGGTCTGTAGATGTGGCTGCGTCTGATCGCTCAGTAAAGCAACAGCTCACTCTCATAAGAACACTCAACTGAAACTGATTCTCAATGATCCTTTATTATATTATGTACATATGCAAGCTTGCACATCATCAGACACAGCATAATTAGATGATCGATTCGTTGCACTTTAACCCATTAAAGTCGCAGCGATGTTTTTTCTTCATGATCTAGAGGTTCATATCACAGACGAATGTCCTGTCTGCTCAAACATCATAGTTTTATAATGATTAACTCCTCGAGTCTCATCACAGAGAAAACTTGCATTGCATTCATAGGGAAAGGAATGTCAGATATTTACTCATTTCAACAGAGAACCGCTGCTCTTTACAATGAAATAAGTCCAGACAGCATGTATCTGTATTCTTCAGCTTGATGTAAAACTCAAGAATGACAAATGAAATAAAAGTATGTGAAAATAAACTTTTGGGAATTTCTTCTAGACACAGACGTGGTTCTGTTCACATGTATCTGTTTCTGATGTACTCGCGGTACATGAGCACGTCCTCCTGACTCAGAGTCCTGACCCAGCCTCGACCTGTCTGAACGTGACACTGGAACAGAGAGCGGCTCTGGACTTCAACCACCGGGGCCGACACTTCGTACACGCTGTCCGACGGGAACACCGACACCGGGACTCTGCCAGGGACAAAGACAGATAAAACAGATTCAAAATACACTATATTGCCAAAAGTATTGACGCCCCTCCAAATCACTGAGTTCAGGTGTTCAATCACTTCATGGCCACAGGTGTATAAATCAAGCACTAGGCATGCAGACGCTTCTACAAACATTTGTGAAAGAATGGGTCGCTCTCAGGAGCTCAGTGAACTCAAGCGTGGTACCGTGATAGGTTGCCACCTGTGCAATAAGTCCATTCCGGAAATTTCCTCACTACTAAATATTCCACGCTCAACTGTTAGTGGTATTATAACAAAGTGGAAGCAATTGGGAACAACAGCAACTCAGCCACGAAGTGATAGGCCACGTAAAATCACAGAGCGGGGTCAGCGCATGCTGAGGGTCACAGTGCGCAGAAGTCGCCAACTTTCTGCAGAGTCAATCGCTACAGACCTCCAAACTTCTGTGGCCTTCAGATTAGCTCAAGAACAGTGTGTAGAGAGCTTCATGGAATGGGTTTCCATGGCCGAGCAGCTCATCCAAGCCTTACATCACCACGTGCAATGCAAAGCGCCGGATGCAGTGGGGTAAAGCACGCCGTCACTGGACTCTAGAGCAGTGAGACGTGTTCTCTGGAGTGACCAATCACGCTTCTCTGTCTGCCAATCCCATGGATGAGTCTGGGTTTGGCGGTTGCCAGGAGAACGGGACTTGTCTGACTGCATTGTGCCAAGTGTAAAGTTTGGTGGAGGGGGGATTATGGTGTGGGGTTGTTTTTCAGGGGTTGGGCTTGGCCCCTTAGTTCCAGTGAAAGGAACTCTTAATGCTTCAGCATACCAAGACATTTTGGACAATTTCATGCTCCCAACTTTGTGGGAACAGTTTGGGGATGGCCCTTTCCTGTTCCAACATGACTGCGCACCAGTGCACAAAGCGTCGGTCCATAAAGACATGAATGAGCAAGTTTGGTGTGGAGGAACTTGACTGGCCTGCACAGAGTCCTGACCTCAACCCGATAGAACACCTTTGGGATGAATTAGAGCGGAGACTGCGAGCCAGGCCTTCTCGTCCAACATCAGTGCCTGACCTCACAAATGCGCTTCTAGAAGAATGGTCAAAAATTCCCATAAACACACTCCTAAACCTTGTGGAAAGCCTTCCCAGAAGAGTTGAAGCTGTTATAGCTGCAAAGGGTGGGCCAACTCCATATTAAACCCTACGGATTAAGAATGGGATGGCATTAAAGTTCATGTGCATGTAAAGGCAGGCGTCCCAAAACTTTTGGCAATATAGTGTATCTTAAAAAATACTACAATATACAAAATAGTACAAATACTACAAAACCTTTCATTTCATTTAATATTTTTATTTTTAAAGAGAATATGTATGAATTATTTAATTGTAATAATAATAATTTACAGACAAAGCATTATGAAATCATTTACAGTGGGGAGAACAAGTATTTGATACACTGCCGATTTTGCAGGTTTTCCTACTTACAAAGCATGTAGAAGTCTGTAATTTTTTTTTATCATAGGTACACCAACTGTGAGAGACGGAATCTAAAACAAAAATCCATAAAAATCACATTGTATGATTTTGTATGAAGTAATTAATTTGCATTTTATTGCAAATTTTGTAATATTTTATTTTATTTGTATTTGATACATCAGAAAAGCAGAACTTAATATTTGGTACAGAAACCTTTGTTTGCAATTACAGAGATCATACATTTCCTGTAGTTCTTGACCAGGTTTGCACACACTGCAGCAGGGATTTTGGCCCACTCCTCCATACAGACCTTCTCCAGATCCTTCAGGTTTCGGGGCTGTCGCTGGGCAATACGGACTTTCAGCTCCCTCCAAAGATTTTCTATTGGGTTCAGGTCTGGAGACTGGCTAGGCCACTCCAGGACCTTGAGATCCTTCTTACGGAGCCACTCCTTAGTTGCCCTGGCTGTGTGTTTCAGGTCGTTGTCATGCTGGAAGACCCAGCCATGACCCATCTTCAATGCTCTTACTGAGGGAAGGAGGTTGTTGGCCAAGATCTCACGATACATGGCCCCATCCATCCTCCCCTCAATACGGTGCAGTCGTCCTGTCCCCTTTGCAGAAAAGCATCCCCAAAGAATGATGTTTCCACCTCCATGCTTCACGGTTGGGATGGTGTTCTTGGGGTTGTACTCATCCTTCTTCTTCCTCCAAACACGGCGAGTGGAGTTTAGACCAAAAAGCTCTATTTTTATCTCATCAGACCACATGACCTTCTCCCATTCCTCCTCTGGATCATCCAGATGGTCATTGGCAAACTTCAGACGGGCCTGGACATGCGCTGGCTTGAGCAGGGGGACCTTGCGTGCGCTGCAGGATTTTAATCCATGACGGCGTAGTGTGTTACTAATGGTTTTCTTTGAGACTGTGGTCCCAACTCTCTTCAGGTCATTGACCAGGTCCTGCCATGTAGTTCTGGGCTGATCCCTCACCTTCCTCATGATCATTGATGCCCCACGAGGTGAGATCTTGCATGGTGCCCCAGACCGAGGGAGATTGAGCGTCATCCTGAACTTCTTCCATTTTCTAATAATTGCGCCAACAGTTGTTGCCTTCTCACCAAGCTGCTTGCCTATTGTCCTGTAGCCCATCCCAGCCTTGTGCAGGTCTACAATTTTATCCCTGATGTCCTTACACAGCTCTCTGGTCTTGGCCATTGTGGAGAGGTTGGAGTCTGTTTGATTGAGTGTGTGGACAGGTGTCTTTTATACAGGTAACGAGTTCAAACAGGTGCAGTTAATACAGGTAATGAGTGGAGAACAGGAGGGCTTCTTAAAGAAAAACGAACAGGTCTGTGAGAGCCGGAATTCCTACTAGTTGGTAGGTGACCAAATACTTATGTCATGCAATAAAATGCAAATTAATTATTTAAAAATCATACAATGTGATTTTCTGGATTTTTTTTTCCGTCACTCACAGTTGAAGTGTACCTATGATAAAAATTACAGACCTCTACATGCTTTGTAAGTGGGCAAACCTGCAAAATCGGCAGTGTATCAAATACTTGTTCTCCCCACTGTATGTATATATATATATATATATATATATATATATATATATGAAATATTTTTAATCTAATTCATATTCAGATTGAATCTAATTCAGATTCTAATTCATAATCGTATGATTTGTATGATTTGATGTTATAGAATTTTTAAAATACTTTTAAATCTAAATGTCATACATATTCTCTTTAAAAATAATTGTATAATTCAATTATTAGAAATACATATTCAAGACACCGATCAGGCATAACATTATGACCTCCTTCCTAATATTGTGTTGGTCCCCTTTTGCTGACCCGTCGAGGCATGGACTCCACTAGACCCCTGAAGGTGTGCTGTGGTATCTGGCACCAAGATGTTAGCAGCAGATCCTTTAAGTCCTGTAAGTTGCGAGGTGGGGCCTCCATGGATCGGACTTGTTTGTTCAGCACATCCCACAGATGCTCGATTGGATTGAGATCTGGGGAATTTGGAGGCCAAGTCAACACCTCAAACTCGTTGTTGTGCTCCTCAAACCATTCCTGAACCATTTTTGCTTTGTGGCAGGCGCATTATCCTGCTGAAAGAGCCACAGCCACCAGGGAATACCGTTTCCATGAAAGGGTGTACATGGTCTGCAACAATGCTTAGGTAGGTGGTACGTGTCAAAGTAACATCCACATGGATGGCAGGACCCAAGGTTTCCCAGCAGAACATTGCCCAAAGCATCACACTGCCTCCGCCGGCTTGCCTTCTTCCCATAGTGCATCCTGGTGCCATGTGTTCCCCAGGTAAGCCACGCACACACACCCGGCCATCCACGTGATGTAAAAGAAAACGTGATTCATCAGACCAGGCCACCTTCTTCCATTGCTCCGTGGTCCAGTTCTGATGCTCACGTGCCACTGTTGGTGCTTTCGGCGGTGGACAGGGGTCAGCATGGGCACCCTGACTGGTCTGCGGCTCTGCAGCCCCATATGCAACAAACTGCGATGCACTGTGTATTCTGACACCTTTCTATCAGAACCAGCATTAACTTCTTGAGCAATTTGAGCTCCAGTAGCTCGTCTGTTTGATCGGACCACACGGGCCAGCCTTCGCTCCCCACGTGCATCAATGAGCCTTGGCCGCCCTTGACCCTGTCGCCGGTTCACCACTGTTCCTTCCTTGGAGCACTTTTGATAGATACTGACCACTGCAGACCGGGAACACCCCACAAGAGCTGCAGTTTTGGAGATGCTCTGACCCAGTCGTCTAGCCATCACAATTTAGCCCTTGTCAAACTCGCTCAAATCCTTACGCTTGCCCATTTTTCCTGCTTCTAACACATCAACTTTGAGGACAAAATGTTCACTTGCTGCCTAATATATCCCACCCACTAACAGGTGCCGTGATGAAGAGATAATCAGTGTCATTCACTTCACCTGTCATAATGTTATGCCTGATCGGTGTATATTACAAGAATATGATCTCATCTGATCAGAATATTGTCTTTATCTAAAGGAAGGATCAATCTTTAAATGACAAAGACACTTTTCTTTGTCTGTTAGTTTCAGTCCTGCAGCTGACGGTTTAATCTCATCAATAATGAGAGAAGACGTGACACTTCCTGGGGAAGTTACAGTCTCACACACGCCAAGACAGGAAGCATTACATCACCAGGATGAGTGTGTGTGTGTCTGATGTGCCTCAAACAAACATTCGTTTTACTTAATCGTTTGGTCGCTGTCCTGTGAAGCCAGTGTATATAATAAAGGACGTCCATATAAACATTCTTAATTATTGCGTCTGTGTGTGAAAAAAATGTCAATAAACATATTTAAGTGTAAAGTGTTTATATATAAAGAAAGTGTTAGCCGATATTCATCAATACTTGAGTCATTTCCAGCAGCTGCTTCTTTAATAATGTCGGTATAATGTTTTTGACCATATTTAGACACAGTGGATCAGATGCTCTCACACACACGCGTGCGTCTCACATGCCCAGTGCTGTCGTGATCTTTATAAACGTGTGTAAGTCGACACCTATCAGACGGGCCGCGTGCCAATTAAACTCCAGATCCACGGCAACTCCGCCCACAAGCGCGGACCAATGAGGTGCCGGCGTGAACACGGCACACGTGAAGATCGCAAATGTCAAAACAAGAACAAAACAAAGGCACGTTTCCGACACCAGCATCAATAGAGCGTGAAAAATAACGTAATGCAATGACAGGAAACACTCACACACCTGTTGCATGCGTTATCATGACACGTGTTCATACACACATCAACTACACACAGTTACCAAACACATTTGACCTAAAAAGTCAAACATCTTGAGATGATCCTGTGTGTGTGAACACAGACTGAACACAAGACTTGATATAAAGCAGTTAAAGTTACTCTTTAGAAACACTAGTTCCCTACAATACAACACATAACTAACTCAGTTACATGCACTGTAAAAAATGTGATTTGTTATCACAACTTTTTATGTTTTGTATATTAATGTGATTCAGATAACATAATATTTTGAGTTTCTATTCATTAAACCACTCTCCTTCAGTGTATCAACTCAAATGTTTTATTTCAATGAACTCAAAAGTTAAACTTAAACTTTTGGTAGTGTACATGCAAATTGTGTAGTTTAATATTTATTTGCATATTTTAATAAATATGTAATATTTTTTATAAATATATGTGGAGTCATCATAACTGAGGACCTCATTGTTCAGTGCCAAATTTTTGCATTCACTTATATAACCTGTTTTTAAAAAGCTTGGGGTCAGTAAATAAAAATGTAAAAAAAGAAATTAATAATTGTATTCAGCAAGGACGCATTAAAAGTGTCAGTAAAGATGTTTATAATGTTACAAAAGATTCTATTTCAAATGAATGCTGTTTTTTTTTTACCTTTCTATTCATCAAAGAATCATAAAAAATAAAATGTATCAAGGTTTCCATGTTTTTTTCAACATTGATAATAATCATAAATGTTTCTCAACTCTGAAATACAGTCAAACCAAAAATGATTCCCACACTTTGAGCTGAGCATGTTTTGCTGAAGTGTTTTCTCTTTAATTGCTAATGTGACCTTTGACACCACAGACTGAACAAAATGAAGCATTGCTTGGTCATTGGTCGACCTAAATTGGTATTATCTAATAAATCTAACAGTTGATTGGTTGATTGTAATCATTACATCCCTTTCTATCAAAGTTATCTGACATTATCAAGATATTATTCTAAACTAGAGCGAATAAACTGTGATAATGTGAGAAAATGTTGAGGTGTCTGAATAAATGTTGGTTTGACTGTACATCAGTGAATCATTTAAATGAACCTGTTCACTGTAAAGAATCATCAGAACGAACTGATTCACTAAAACCAACTACTTGACAGAGAGGAGATTATAGAGCAGTGTTTGATTATTGCCTATATGAATATGACAGTATATGACATTAAACAGCAGAGATGGAGGAAAACTTTGATTGTTCCTGAAGAAGTGTGTGTTATTGTGTTTATTCTCACACACTCACAGGCTGAAGACGGTCTCTGATTTCCTCATGTCGTCACGTCTCTCCACCTTGTGCTGGTTCTGACCCAGATGAGCAAATCTACACACACACACACACACACACACACACACACACACACACACACACACACACACACACACACACACAATTCAATACCCAGTTCACAATCACAACCACAATCTCAGTGCGGGAATCATGAAGTTTCACTGGGATTGGTATCAGATACTGAATTTAAAAAGGATGTCTAATCAAATGACTTAATAAAACTTAAATTTTTTGATAATTTATTAATATTTTAACCAAAAAGTGCCATATGAGATCCATTAGATTTTTTTCCACAAATTTAAGTTTTTCCCAGATTCCATTTGAATTATTCTTGATTCTGATTTAATGGTTTAATTCAATTTTAAATATATAAAAGGATGTCTAAACAAATTAATCTATAAAACTTTAACAATCTAATAATTTATTAAAATGTTATCAATAATAGTGCTGTATGAAATCCATTTTATTTTTCCCAAAATCCTTTTTATTAGTTTCAATTTTTCTTGATTCTGTTTTAATGGTTTAATTAAATTTTATTGATAAAAAATGATGTCTAAACAAATTAATTTATAAAATTTTAACAATTTAATAATTAATAAAAGAAAATCAATAATAGTACTGTATGAAATCCATTTTATTTTTTTTCCCAGATTTTGTGTTTTCTGTTTTAATTTGTCTGGATTCCATTTTAATGGTTCAATTTAATTATAATAATCAAAAAGGATGTCTAATCAAATGAATTAATAATTTTTTTATAATTTATTAATATTTTAACCAAAAAGCGCCATATGAAATCCATTTTATTTTTTTCCCCAGATTCCATTTGAATTATTCTTGATTCTGATTTAATGGTTTAATTCAATTTTAAATATATTAAAAATGATGTCTAAACAAATTAATCTATAAAACTTTAACAATCTAATAATTTATTAAAATGTTATCAATAATAGTGCTGTATGAAACCTTTTTATTAGTTTTAATTTTTCTTGATTCTGTTTTAATTACATTTTATTGATAAAAAAAATAATGTCTAAACAAATTAATTTATAAAATTCTATTAAAAAATAAATAAATCAATAATAGTGGTTATGAAACCCATTTATTTTTTTTCCCAAATTCTGCGTTTTCTGTTTTATTTTGTCTGGATTCCATTTTAATGGTTTGAATAAATTATAATAATCAAAAAGGATGTCAACTTTTACAATTTAATAATTTATTAAAATTTTAACAAAAAAAAAGTGCCATATATGAAATGGGTTTTATTTTTTCTGGACTTTTTCGTTTTTCTGTTTTATGATTTAACACAATTATTTATTTATTTATTATTATATTATGTATTTTAACAATTCAATTAATCTTTTAAAATATAATTAAAAAAATTTTTTTTGGCAAACTAAGAAAATCTTTCGAACACATTTTAAATCCACATTCACAATCGATGAATCCGAGAGTAAGTCAAGTTGATGTTTTCTGACCTGTGGTATATGAGGATGTCTTCATCCGGCGGATTGGCCAGCAGATTCAGGCCGTACGTCTCTCTCACGGGCGGCAGACGCTGCTGTGGCTGATCCTGTCAGAGGTCAAAGGTCACACAGACGCAGAGTTCAGCTCAAGTTCAACCCAACCGAACATTCTTATTTCATTCCTCCATTCTTTCCTCCATATGCAAATGATTATGCAAATCAACATTGTTTTAAAAGCTGCCATATAAATAAAGTTTCACCTCCAAAGGAACTGCTCTGTCCAAACATATCAAACATGTTACGTAACCGGCTGAAGTTTTGACGAGTGTGTTTGTGACGGTGTTTCCATCCGCAGGGCATGTGCCGCTTTTTTACTCGTATGCATATTGATTAAACTGTAGATGTGACTAATGCAGCAGTGTCGCGCGCCGCACACAAGCGTACCAGTGTAATTACAGTGTTGCAGATAATGAGGTTTTTCACGTTTAAATATTTAATCAGTCGCAGGGTCTCGTTTCTCCCGGCGTATACACGAGACGAACGCGTATGTGAGCAAAACCCGTCCACGTGACCCGCGGGCGCCGAGATCTCACGCTTGAGAAATGAAGCTCCGCTCGGGAATAACATGAGTGAAAACTATGACAAATGGAGGTGGAGTTACAGAGAGAACAAAAACATTGTAAATGTGTTTCATTATGATCAAAGCCTTTACTGCCGCCAACAGCTCGAAATTTCACTTTTTGGTTTATAACTTTTGATCAAAAGGCTTAGAAATTATTTTTATCTGATTGCTTGTGTCATGTAAAATTTAATATACTTGCAGATTTTGGTTTCTTTCCAGGGAATGCATTAACTTATATATACCTAAAATACAGTGCAAATCACTTTGGACAAAAAATAAAACATCTGCTAAATGTGTAAATGTCAAATTTCCGCCTTTAAATATTGAAATATAAGAAGCTTCCTCAAATCTGGGTGAGATAATACCGAGACGGTCCTGGTTAAAACGAAGTAAAAGTTTTTTGATACATAAAAATGAGTAACAAACACATTTGATGGTGACACAAAGGATAAACGGATATATTTATGCAAACGCTTTGGGTGAATCTCAAAAATGAGTGGGTCACATTCACACCAAAACAAGAAGAAGAAGAAAAATAAAATAAAAAAAAAAAGAAAAATCCAAAAAGAAAAACCAAAAGAAAATAAATTAATAAAAATAGAAATAAAGAGAAAAATTATACATATATATATATATATATATATATTCTAAATTAAAAAATAAATAAAAATCTAAAAGAAAAAACAAATCAATAGACAAAAGACAAAAAAAAAAAAAAAAAAGTATATTTAAAATAAATAAATCAACAAAAAACCATAAAGAAAATAAATAAAAAGATAAAAAGTAATTATATAAAACTGAAAAAAATGAATGATTTTACTAAAAGAAAAACCAAAAGAAAACAAATCAATAAAAAGACAAAGAAAGGTAAATAATAAATAAGTAAATAAAAATATGCCAAGTAGAATTAAAAAAAAATAAAAAATAAAAACCAAAATAAAGTAAAAATATATAATAATTATATTTAAATATAAAATTAAATATAAATATTAAATTAAATACAAATATTAAATTAATTAAATATATATATATATATATATAAAATAACAATTATAAAAACTAAAGAATATAAACAAATAAAAGATTATTTAAAAAACTAATTGTCATTGCCACAAATTGTGAAAAGCACCACTTTCTAGTAAAACTGGTAACTAAAACTGTCATAAAATCACATTTCCATATCACGATAAATCAATCTCAAGACTAGCGTTTGTTGACTTTTGCTCTTTAATATTTTATTGTTTGTGTTTTTATTGATGTATGAACTACAGCATGTCATTGTTCATTTAGCGTACGGCGCTTTGAGAAGCTGCTGTATAAAATAAGGTTTATCATCATTATTATTAAATGTGATGTGCATGTCTGGTGCTGATAAATGTACCTGTTTTAGTGATGGCCTGTTATCAGTCTATACTCTCCTGCTGACATATAACACAAGTGAACACATGAACACACTTTAACAAAAGTGTGTGTGATCGATACCTGAGAAAACACACAGTCCCTGGCACACATTCATCCAGCCATGGCCAACAGGTCAGTGTGACAGTGACAAACAATCGTGATGCTTTCATAACCTCTGCATCAGTGCATGCTGATTAATATCTCAGTTTATACCTTACTAATTTAATCCAGAACGGCTGTAAACATATCAGAAACACCAACACATCCGTATGCATACATTAATGCTCAAACTGTTCATAACATCACATGACATCTCAGTCAGAGATGAGACCTAAACACACAAGTACGTTTACCACACGTTTGTCAGTCTCTTCTGGTAAACTAAATACTAGCTAGGCTACATGTTCAGTGCACTATGAAGGGCTCATATGGTTTATTTCATTGTATACTTGCACAACTCCTCCTCAGTCCAGAAAGAACATTCATTGAAATTAAACTGCAATGCATTATGTATTATGAACACCCACATTTACATATTCATCATAACTATTCTTCCATGTTTTCATTTTAACACTTTGTTTGGCAATAAATAAAAGGAATTGTTACATTTTCATTTGATTACATTTAAAAGATTAGTTGAACTGTTAATGTTTTATGCCTTCATTTGATTACCACCATTTTTGATAAAATCATAAATCCAGAACAATTTAAAACAGAATTTCTGAAAAGATAAAACATTTCATAGGGCCCTGTTACTGTAAAACTTTCAATAGAAAACAAAAAGCACGTCTAATCAATTCAATTTATAAAACTTTAAGAGTTTAATCATTTTAAACTGTTAAAGTTTTATGAATTTAATTGATTACACATGTTTTTTGATTACTGATATTTTAATTAAACCATTAAAACTGAACACAGAATTTGGTCAAAATTAAAATGGTAATAAAACTGATATCATAGAATTAAAATCTCGTTAAACTTTTAATTGTTGTTAAATTTATGTCTCATTATTTAATTAGAAATGCTAGTTTTGATTATTAAATTTTAAATGTAACCATTAAAACTGAAAAAAGGGAATCCAGAAGAATTAAATCTGACGAGAGAAGCGTCTGTATTCATATTATTCATTAAAGTCCTGAGCGTGTCCTCATTCATTCATCTAGCATCCGTTAAAATCCCTCTCCTCCCATCCCTCCGTTCCTCCCCTCAATCCCACCTTCAGTGTCTCCTAAGGTAAATAAATCCAAATGGCCTTGTTGGCATGGAAACATGGCAGAAACCTTGAGTCATTCGCCCGGTCCGAGAGACAAAAGACCGTCGGTCAGAGAGGGTTTGAGCTGCTGAATGCATTACAAACCCTCCAATGTGAAACACGCAAAAAAATATATAAATATATTTTTATATATATGCAACATAAGAATGTATATATGTGACCCTGGACTACAAAACCAGTCATAAGGGTCAATTTTTTGAAATTGAGATTTATAGATCATCTGAAAGCCGAATAAATAAGCTTTCCATTGATGTATGGTTTGTTTGGATATGACAATATTTGAAAATCTGGAATCTGAGGGTGCAAAAAAATCTAACTATTGAGAAAATCTCCTTTAAAGTTGTCCAAATGAAGTCCTTAGCAATGCATATTACTACTAATAATACATTTTTGATATATTTACGGTAGGAAATTTACAAAATATCTTCATGGAACATGATCTTAATATCCTAATGATTTTTGGCATAAAAGAAAAATCAATAATTTTGACCCGTACAATGTATTGTTGGCTATTGCCACAAATATACCCGTGAGACGCATGACTGGTGTTGTGCTCCAGGGTCACAAATATACAGAATAAAAAATAATCTATCTATTAAACTGTTAAAGTTTTATGAATTCAATTAATTAGACACGCTTTTGGATTATTAACATTTATATATAGAAAATAAGAAAAAATAAAAATAAATAATAACTGTATTATTTAAAAATATATATAAATAATAAGAAATAATTAATATATGTATATTTTTTACGATGCATATATATATATATATATATATATATATATATATATATAAAGTTTTATGAATTCAATTATACATGCAATTTGATTAAATTTTAATTAACCAATTAAAATATATAAAAATAAGAAAATTATATAAATTATATAAAAATGCATGTATAAGTAATTTTATTAATAAAACGTAAACAATTTTATATATGTCTGTGTGTGTGTGTGTGTGTGTGTGTATATACTTATATATAAATGTTTAAGTATTATGAATGCAATTAATTATACATGCAATTTGATTAACCCATTAAAATATATAAAAATAAGAAAACTATATAAATAATTACAAATAATTTATATATGTACTTTTTTTTTACAATGCATTCATCCATCGATACATAATTTTATGTTCTTAAACATGCAAAAAAGAAAAGATTTCATTAATATTCACTGCTATCTGTCCGTCTCACTAAAGAAAAACATTCACAAGAGAAAGGGACATAATGGACAAAAATAAACAAATATAATCGCAAATTGCTTAAATATATCATGACATTTTGCAATCTATAAATATTTTTTAAAATATGTTTTTTTTCTCTCTGTATTGCATTACGAGCAATATTGTGTCAGTCAGTTAACATTATTCATGGTTTACACATGATAAAGGATTATGTAAAGAGTCAGGCGTTCTCCAGGACTTCAGACACTGTACAGATGCAACAGGAGGAATTCTGGGAAAACAAGTTGAAAGGACGATGTGTCCTCAGGCCAAGGTAACGTCTGCTTCCATACGCTTCTCCAGGATATAAACCCAATTATGGCATCATCAGAATCACAGTGGAGAATTAATAAAGAGCGGATCAGGGCGTATTGTTCAGCGAGGGCATCTGCGGGCAGACACAGATCACACAAAGCCCCTGAAAACAGCTTCAATATCACACGCTACTTATAGAGCGAGGACGATGAGAGAAAAATCCACTGTTCATAAACTCATATTCAACTCAGAAATCACTATTATTAGTGCTCATACTTAAGAGTTAATGATTTATATACAGTGGGGAGAACAAGTATTTGATACACTGCCGATTTTGCAGGTTTGCCCACTTACAAAGCATGTAGAGGTCTGTAATTTTTATCATAGGTACTCTTCAACTGTGAGAGACGGAATCTAAAACAAAAATCCAGAAAATCACATTGTATGATTTTTAAATAATTAATTTGCATTTTATTGCATGACATAAGTATTTGATACATCAGAAAAGCAGAACTTAATATTTGGTACAGAAACCTTTGTTTACAGTTACAGAGATCATACGTTTCCTGTAGTTCTTGACCAGGTTTGCACACACTGCAGCAGGGATTTTGGCCCACTCCTCCATACAGACCTTCTCCAGATCCTTCAGGTTTCGGGGCTGTCGCTGGGCAATACGGACTTTCAGCTCCCTCCAAAGATTTTCTATTGGGTTCAGGTCTGGAGACTGGCTAGGCCACTCCAGGACCTTGAGATGCTTCTTACGGAGCCACTCCTTAGTTGCCCTGGCTGTGTGTTTCGGGTCGTTGTCATGCTGGAAGACCCAGCCACGACCCATCTTCAATGCTCTTACTGAGGGAAGGAGGTTGTTGGCCAAGATCTCACGATACATGGCCCCATCCATCCTCCCCTCAATACGGTGCAGTCGTCCTGTCCCCTTTGCAGAAAAGCATCCCCAAAGAATGATGTTTCCACCTCCATGCTTCACGGTTGGGATGGTGTTCTTAGGGTTGTACTCATCCTTCTTCTTCCTCCAAACACGGCGAGTGGAGTTTAGACCAAAAAGCTCTATTTTTGTCTCATCAGACCACATGACCTTCTCCCATTCCTCCTCTGGATCATCCAGATGGTCATTGGCAAACTTCAGACGGGCCTGGACATGCGCTGGCTTGAGCAGGGGGACCTTGCGTGCGCTGCAGGATTTTAATCCATGACGGCGTAGTGTGTTACTAATGGTTTTCTTTGAGACTGTGGTCCCAGCTCTCTTCAGGTCATTGACCAGGTCCTGCCGTGTAGTTCTGGGCTGATCCCTCACCTTTCTCATGATCATTGATGCCCCACGAGGTGAGATCTTGCATGGTGCCCCAGACTGAGGGAGATTGACCGTCATCTTGAACTTCTTCCGTTTTCTAATAATTGTGCCAACAGTTGTTGCCTTCTCACCAAGCTGCTTGCCTATTGTCCTGTAGCCCATCCCAGCCTTGTGCAGGTCTACAATTTTATCCCTGATGTCCTTACACAGCTCTCTGGTCTTGGCCATTGTGGAGAGGTTGGAGTCTGTTTGATTGAGTGTGTGGACAGGTGTCTTTTATACAGGTAACGAGTTCAACAGGTGCAGTTAATACAGGTAATGAGTGGAGAACAGGAGGGCTTCTTAAAGAAAAACTAACAGGTCTGTGAGAGCCGGAATTCTTACTGGTTGGTAGCTGATCAAATACTTATGTCATGCAATAAAATGCAAATTAATTATTTAAAAATCATACAATGTGATTTTCTGGATTTTTGTTTTAGATTCCGTCACTCACAGTTGAAGTGTACCTATGATAAAAATTACAGACTTCTACATGCTTTGTAAGTAGAAAAACCTGCAAAATCGGCAGTGTATCAAATACTTGTTCTCCCCACTGTATATTAGGGCTGTAGATTTAACACATTAATTAATTAGTTATGGAAAAAGTAATTTTGTTATAATAATTTAATGCATTTAACGCACCCGCCCCGCCTCAGACAACAACTGACAAAAGCCTATAGAATGCAGTTATAATGACCCTAAAACTCAAGATATCAGGGCAAAAATGCCCCAGTATGAGTTTTTGGTGATAATAATGTATATTCATCGTACACTTATTACACAGATTTTTTTTTTCCACATAAATAATTACGAGGACATATTGAACTGAGATTAATGTTTTAATCTTACCCGTTTATAAATCCATTTTGTACAGCGTACAAAACAATCGTCCAGACAAGATGATCCACATCAATATTAATATTGAATGAAACAAGAGAGCGCGTCCGTTGTGATGCATGGATGTGCGCTGTTATAATGCGTTGCTATTGACGACGGCCATCATAAGGAAGGAAATGCCACAGAATAGAATCTAGTTTTAAAAGAAATTGCATGGAGCTGCTCGTTTTATTTGTTGTTTGTTGATTTTCAAATATAAAACTTGTTGAAATGTTTTCAGTGTGTGCATCAGATCTTTTTAACAAAACCGTGATAATATTGATAATCGTGACAATTTTGGTCACTATAACCGTGATATGAAATTTTCATACTGTCCCATCCCTAGTGTAATTCAAACTAAACTGTACAGAAAACACCCACACACAACTTGATTATGATCCAATTATCATCTGCCATGATTCACCCCAAAGTTTAGAAAGAAAATCCAGAGTTTCCTACTGGTAACAATGACATTACAGAGACATTAATGTGCGTAAATACGATCATTCTGACATGACCTGAAGGCATGTGATTGTGTCCATGAATAAACTAGCAACAATCTGGAACTAAATAAAGTCAAAACTCTTTCTATATTAACTATACTGTTCCCAACTATCTCAGCTGACATCACATTTCCGATCATAATTATTTGGAAAGATCTCAGACGGAAGCAGTTTTGTTCCTCAAACTCAATCTCCCTCCGGCGCAGATTAATTTCCACACTTGAGGACACACTGACCTTTAATGGCACCTTCTGGCCTCCATCTGGCCATTCAAAGACCCTAGAGAAAATCATTTGCTGTATTTCATCGTCATACATCAAGCAGAACCACTCCAGAACTAATGAAACCATCACCGGTCAAACACTCCAGTCATCTCAGTACAAAACCGCTTGACACTGGAAACTTACTTTCCCCGTGTTGCTGAATGAACCTGAAGGTGCACAGGTACTGCATACTATTTTTAAGGCGGTAGTACGCAGTATGCATGGAGCACACACTACACTAATTATCTGTAGGTATAATAGTGTATCCCACAATGCAAAGCACTTTACTTGACATTTCTGGTCGTACCTCATGTGTGCGGATGCTGTCGCTCGGCTCGGCCAGTCTGATTGGCGTAGAGCGCTGGGACGTGGTCCCGTCATCCTCGCGGTCTTCCTCGGAGTCATCCTCAGAACTGCTGGAGATCTGCTCTTCAGTGGGAGGAGGAGGAGCGCTTGCGGCCGTCTTCCTCTGTAACACCGCGTCCTCCTTACTCAACTTATTACTGCAGAGGCAGACGCAAACCAAGAGAAAGAAGTTCAGCGGACACAAAATGCATTTCACATTCTTGCAAAACACTAAAAGCCAGTTTGAATTTGCAAGCTGCAAAAAAAGGCCGTGTCTTGAATCAATGTTAAAGGGTCCATAACACACACAGTTTCTGCCAGTCTCATGTTAATCTTGAGTGTCTATAGAGTAGTATTGATCCTTCATATCTCCCAAGAGTCTTTAGTTTTATATTTATAAAAGACAGATACACTGTACCGATTCTTTCTGAAAACAGCCGAGTCCGTGGAGGCGTGCAGTGGGTGGAGCTAAAGAGACACACACACACACACAAGTGTGGAATGTCGGACACTTCATGCACTCGACTGTCACAGAGTAGCGGAGGGGGAGGGGCTTCAGACTCTGATGTTGAATGACAAAATAATCATATAAAATTCATACACTACATGTTTGAGGACATAGAGTATAAGTGCATAGTGTATGATGCGTCATTTGAGACGCGACCAGGACTAGTGGTTTTCCAAACTTACTAGCTCAGCATTTTCACTGACCACAATTCTGACATCGATACCATGGGGAAAAACTGCCATATAGATATTTTTAATATTATCTCATAATTTGGCAGAAGGAATATTAGGCTGCTGTCACTTTAAGACCTGACGCACGGATCCATTACACTGTTACACATGAGTGTTTACGTTCACTTAAAACAGCAATGACTGTGTTTACGTGAATACTCGCCAAGACCGGCATTTTGACATTATTTTGTGTGTATTTGACTGTTTAAGTGCAATAAGCAGCGAAAAGAGCTCAATTTAGTGCTGAGAGGCGGCTTTATGTGAGCACAAAACCTGCGGGAATGAGTAAAATGATGCGCAATACGTGCAATCCTACGCCGAAATTTAAGCCCTGTAACAGCAACAATAGTCATCCGGAGCAAATGAAACGAGTGAGGCGGGTTTGTGTGTAACTCGCTGTCGGAGAGATGAGAGAGAGAGAGATGAGAGAGAGAGAGAGAGAGAGAGAGAGAGAGAGACGCTGGTATTGTGTGTCTATTCTGTGGAAAATTAATATAGGAAGAGTTTCAGATATTTCAGTATCCATGCATGGAAAAATCTTTATTTTTGACAACACTACATTGCACTTAGTTTATTATTTCAGATGCCTTTTTAAAAGACTACAATTGAAAAATATATACAGTAGGGGTGTGACGAGATCTTGTGCTACGAGATCTCGCGAGATTAAAGTGTGACGAGGTTTCTCGTCGAGGTAAAAGTCTGTCTTGCGTCATATTGTCATGACGGAGTGTGAGGGTGAAGTTAGGATAGAATATGCCATGGCAACGTTAACATTACGCCTCCACTGTCGTTTTGCTTTTTATAGAAATAAAAACAATTTAATTCCAGTGGATAACGGTCGCTTCAATTCCATGCGCAGCACTAATGACGTGACGAGAAGACCGACGGGATCGTGGCGGAGGATTCGTTGCGCAACAGAGCGTCAGATAAATGTCTATTTTAAAATGCGCGTTCTGAGTACACACGATCACAAAATTGAAAGTAAACCTGAGCGCGCATTCAAACGCGATTTCAATACGTTACCGCTGTTTGAAAGCGGCTCCCTGAGGCATGCGAATATCTCCCAATATGAAAGCTATCTTAGGCTGGGCTGTGTAGTTGTAACCATCTCTTAGCTCTGTATCATGCTTGAAGAAAAATTTGGTCTCTATTTGAACTTTGAATATTGAGATAGTACTTTGATTATGGTTGCACTTATTGTTTGCACTTAATATCTATGATCAATTTGTGGAAAAGAGTTCAGTTGGGAGGTCAAAAGTTGTAGAAGTTCAGAAATCATGTGCAGTTCTAAAGTCTAAGGTTTTGTGGTAAAACCTTTTACAGTGCTTGTTGTCTTTTACTGCATATGATAATTCATATTTAGAAAGTAGAGCTGAAATGACATTAATTACAAGTTGATTAAATAAAACATTTCAAAATGCACCTGCAGACTATTTTTCTAGTTATGTATTTCATCGAGGATTTCTTAAAAATACTGTGTAAAAATCTCATCTCATCTCGTCTCGTTCTCGTGAACCCAATCTCGTGTCTCGTCTCGTGAGCTATGTGTCTCGTCACACCCCTAGGATACAGTATATTATATAAAATTTAACCCGCCAAAGTGGCCTGTAGGATTGGCTGTGTTACACACCACCGCTGAAATACACACACATTTGGCCGGTTGGCGGGTGTTAATGTCAATCCCTGGACGCAACTATGATAAAAAGTTTTTTGATTAGTGCTGTCAAATCGATTAATCGCATCCAAAATAAAAGTTTGTGTTAACATAATATATGTGTGTACTTTGTATAATTATTATGTATATATAAATACACACACATACATGTATATATTTAAGAAATATTTGTATGTATATACTGTATATATATTTATATAATTTATATTATATATAAATATTTTATATATAAATATAACACATTTTTCTTAAATATATACATGCATGTGTGTGTGTGTATTTATATATACACAGTACACACGCATACAGTGGGGAGAACAAGTATTTGATACACTGCCGATTTTGCAGGTTTGCCCACTTACAAAGCATGTAGAAGTCTGTAATTTTTATCATATGTACTCTTCAACTGTGAGAGACGGAATCTAAAACAAAAATCCAGAAAATCACATTGTATGATTTTTAAATAATTAATTTGCATTTTATTGCATGACATAAGTATTTGATCACCTACCAACAAGAATTCCGGCTCTCACAGACCTGTTAGTTTTTCTTTAAGAAGCCCTCCTGTTCTCCACTCATTACCTGTATTAACTGCACCTGTTTGAACTCGTTACCTGTATAAAAGACACCTGTCCACACACTCAATCAAACAGACTCCAACCTCTCCACAGTGGCCAAGACCAGAGAGCTGTGTAAGGACATCAGGGATAAAACTGTAGACCTGCACAAGGCTGGGATGGGCTACAGGACAATAGGCAAGCAGCTTGGTGAGAAGGCAACAACTGTTGGCACAATTATTAGAAAATGGAAGAAGTTCAAGATGACGGTCAGTCTCCCTCGGTCTGGGGCACCATGCAAGATCTCACCTCGTGGGGCATCAATGATCATGAGGAAGGTGAGGGATCAGCCCAGAACTACACAGCAGGACCTGGTCAATGACCTGAAAAGAGCTGGGACCACAGTCTCAAAGAAAACCATTAGTAAGACACTACGCCGTCATGGATTAAAATCCTGCAGCGCACGCAAGGTCCCCCTGCTCAAGCCAGCGCATGTCCAGGCCCGTCTGAAGTTTGCCAATGACCATCTGGATGATCCAGAGGAGGAATGGGAGAAGGTCATGTGGTCTGATGAGACAAAAATAGAGCTTTTTGGTCTAAACTCCACTCACCGTGTTTGGAGGAAGAAGAAGGATGAGTACAACCCCAAGAACACCATCCCAACCGTGAAGCATGGAGGTGGAAACATCATTCTTTGGGGATGCTTTTCTGCAAAGGGGACAGGACGACTGCACCGTATTGAGGGGAGGATGGATGGGGCCATGTATTGCGAGATCTTGGCCAACAACCTCCTTCCCTCAGTAAGAGCATTGAAGATGGGTCGTGGATGGGTCTTCCAGCATGACAACGGCCCCAAACACACAGCCAGGGCAACTAAGGAGTGGCTCCGTAAGAAGCATCTCAAGGTCCTGGAGTGGCCTAGCCAGTCTCCAGACCTGAACCCAATAGAAAATCTTTGGAGGGAGCTGAAAGTCCGTATTGCCCAGTGACAGCAATAAAATGCAAATTAATTACTTAAAAATCATACAATGTGATTTTCTGGATTTTTGTTTTAGATTCCGTCTCTCACAGTTGAAGAGTACTATGATAAAAAACCTGCAAAATCGGCAGTGTATCAAATACTTGTTCTCCCCACTGTATATTACGTGAACAAACTTTTATTTTGGATGCGATTAATCGAATTGACAGCACTAACTGTAATATATTTAAAAATGTATTTGTTCCTATGATGGCAAAGCTGAATTTTCAGCAGCCATTACTATCGTCTTTTCTCAGGATTCTTTGATGAATAGAAAGTTCAAAAGAACAGCATTTATTTGTTGCACTTTTACAACATTATAAATGTCTTTAATGTCACTTTTAATTCATTTAGTGCCTGAATAAAAGTATAAAGTTGTGTTCTTTGCCTTTCATTACAATTCACAAGCTCACAACTTATAAATATATAAATATATATATATATATATATATATATAAACGTAATTGTTGTTTTTGCCACTGGAGATTCAGCAGCGGTGCTCCTGATTATCAAGTATATATATCTGGCATCATTGTGGCCGCGAAAACAAAATCCGGCAGGAAACAGTGCCAGGAAGAGCCGCTCAGGCCACGTGGATCTGAATATTTATAATATAAAAGCATATTAAAGCACAAATCAACTTGTTTTCAAGTACATAAGGTTGACCCGTGAGATTCCTGTTCACACCTGAACAACATCAGACAGCTGCTGCTGCACGCTACATATTTACACGCTAGAAAACATGAGCGCATGCAGGCAGGCGTGTGTGAAATCAGTGATTGGTTTTCCAGCAGAGAAGGTCACTGACTGTGTACATGACAGTTTTTCTTAAAGAGGGCATATTATTTTTCACATATTGCCATTGTTTTTTTGGACGGCTGGAGCGGTGTGTTGTGATTGGTCAAGCGCTTCGAGCGTGTTTGGGGAATGTCCCGCCCCTTACCATAACCGCCAGTTTCAACTCAACCAGGCCCCGCCCCTTTATTTAAGAATGAAAGATGAACATGGAAACAAAGCAGAATAGGCCACTTAAAGGATTAGTTCACTTCAAAATGAAAATTTCCTGATAATTTACTCACCCCCATCTCATCCAAGATGTTCATGTCTTTCTTTCTTCAGTTTTTTGAGAAAAACACTCCAGGATTTTTCTCCACATAATGGACTTCAATGGCAACCAACGGTTGAAGGTCCAAATCAATGCAGTTTCAGAGGAAGGGCTTCAGAGGCTCTGCACGATCCCAGACGAGGAATCGGGTCTTATATAGACAAACCATCGGACATTTTCAAAAAAAAAACATTTATATACTTTTTAACCTCAAATGCTTGACTTTGGTGTTCTGCTTTTGCATGACGTATGATGTCATCACGTTGGAAAGGTCACGCGTGACGTAGGTGGAAGTACCGACCCAGTGTTAAAACGAACGTGCAAAGACTAAATCAAACGCCCTTTACAAAAATAAAGGTAAAACAACGATGTGGGACAATTTTAAAGTTGGAGGAGAACATGAGATGAGTTTTTCGGCACTGGGTCGGTACTTCCACCTACATCACGCGTGACCTTTCCGACGTGATGACGTCATACGCCATGAAGAAGAACAACACCGAAATCACGCATTTGAGGTTAAAAAGTATATAAATGTTTATTTGTTGAAAATGGCCGATGGTTTGTCTAGATAAGACCCGATTCCTCGTCTGGGATCGTGCAGAGCCTCTGAAGCCCTTCCTCTGAAACTGCATTGATTTGGACCTTCAACCGTTGGTTGCCATTGAAGTCCATTATGTGGAGAAAAATCCTGGAATGTTTTCCTCAAAAAACTTAATTTCTTTCGATTGAAGAAAGAAAGACATGAACATCTTGGATGAGATGGGGGTGAGCAAATCATCAGGAAATGTTCATTTTGAAGTGAACTAATCCTTTAAATTACAGAGCAAAAATTCTCAAACTCACCCCAACACAGACTTTGCGCTCTCGTCTGGTTTGCGAACAGTAAACGGACTGGGGTCGAGCCCGACAGTCTTCGGCATGAACTCCCTAAAAAAACAGACAAGAAATAGAAATCATGCAGAAGCATGAATATGAATCTTTTTTTTGGTGAATGTAGAAAACCATTCTGTGCTCAAACAGCATTTAAAGGGATAGTTCACCCAAAAATGCAAATTCTGTCATCATTTCCTCACCCTCATGTCGTTCCACCCGTAAGAAATATTTACTTTAATATTTACTTCAATAATTAAATAGATTTTTACTGTAAATAAACAAAAAAAAAATTGTTTAATATTTACTTAAATTTGTAAATTGATATTTACTTGAATATTCATTTAAATAAACAAACAAAAAATAAACAAATAAATACATATTTACTTTAATATTTAAATCAATATTTACTTAAGTATTCATTAAACAACACTTGAATTAATATTTACTTAAATATTTAAATAGCTTTTTAATTAAATATTAATTTAAATAAATAAACAAAAGATAAATCTTATAAATATTTACTTTAATATTTACTTAAATATGTAAATTGATATTTACTTAAATATTTATTTAAATAAATAAATAATTACTTTAACTACTTAAATATTTTAATTGATATTTACTTGAATATTCATTTAAATAAATAAATAAATAAATAAATAAATACTTTATTATTTAACTCAATATTTACTTAAGTATTCATTTAAAAAATAATTACTTTAATATTTACTTAAATATTTAAATTGCTTTTTAGTTAAATATTCACTGAAATAAATAAACAAAGGATAATCTGATAAATAAATATTTACTTGAATATTTACTTAAATATGTAAATTGATATTTACTTAAATATTAATTGAAATAAATAAATACACAAAAGATAATCTGATAAATATTTACTTTAATATTTACTTAAATATGTAAATTGATATTTACTTAAATATGTAAATTGATATTTACCTACATATTAATTGAAATAAATATTTACTTTAATTAATATTTATTTATTAAATTGCTTTTTACTTAAATATTCATTTAATATTCAAATAAACAAACAAAAGGTAATCTTATTAATTGATATTTACTTGAATATTCGTTTAAATAAATAAACAAATAAATAAATATTTACTTTATTATTTAAATCAATATTTACTTAAGTATTAATTTAAAAATAATTACTTAAATGTTTAAATAGCTTTTTACTTAAATATTCATTTAAGTAAATAAATAAACAAAAGATAATCTGATAAATATTTACTTTAATATTTACATAAATATGTAAATAAATATTTACTTTAATTAATATTTACTTATTAAATTGCTTTTTACTTATTCACTTAATATTCAAATAAACAAAAGGTAATCTTATTAATTGATATTTACTTGAATATTCGTTTAAATAAATAAACAAATAAATAAATATTTACTTTATTATTTAAATCAATATTTACTTAAGTATTAATTTAAAAATAATTACTCAAATGTTTAAATAGCTTTTTACTTAAATATTCATTTAAGTAAATAAATAAACAAAAGATAATCTGATAAATATTTACTTTAATATTTACATAAATATGTAAATAAATATTTACTTTAATTAATATTTACTTATTAAATTGCTTTTTACTTAAATATTCACTTAATATTCAAATAAACAAAAGGTAATCTTATTAATAAATATTTACTTTAATCAATTAAATATTTAAATTAATATTTACTTGAATTGTTATTTACAATTCAAGTAAATAAATAAATAAATAAATATTTACTTAAATAAAAAACACAAAATACTACGTAATTATGAAAATATTTCACATTTAAGATGCTTTTTATACATTATGTCTTTTGAGAAGCGTGTTCATGTACAGACGCGCGGCGCTGACCTTGCGGAGTTCGTCATGGCGATACTAAAGGTGTCGTCGAATGAGGTGAGCTCGTACGGCTTGAAGGACTCTGTGTAGATGTCGATGCTCTCGTCGTATCGGTTCACGCGCTTCACCACAACCTTCTTTCTGTTGTTCTCACACTGAGCTGAAATGGACAAACACATTCAGGAAATCACACACAACTCCAGTTACAGCATGTCTGAGGTCCTTAAATATAAAATAAACATTCAATAAATGACTTTTGGCGACTTAAACCACAGCTGCCTAGGGTTTGGCACGGCGTTTCTGGTTAATATGTAGCCACACGTCTCTCATATGTGTCTTTATGGCTGTGTAAAGTCATCACCTTCATCATACGGTATCGGCAGGTACGTCAGCACTCCGTCAGACCACCAGTGTGTGTAACTGCAAGAGAAAAACATCAAGATGACATCAAACCGCCAGGAAACTCCACAATAGCAACACCATGTTATTTGGGGAAGTTGTACCATGGTAATACTTCTGTTTTACAGACATGTACCGTGTAATATGGCAGTGTATGAACATGGTACATATATCAAAGTACCATGGTATTATTAGCTGGCCTTCACTGTACCGTAGTATCACCTCAGTACGGTTTTGTAAAGTGCAGTGTAACACAAAAATATATAATTCGAATATTTCGAAAAAATATTTTACATTATATATATATATATACAGTATATACACTAATATGTCATATGAACTAATAATGAACTGCACTTCTACAGCATTTATTAATCTTTGTTAATGTTAATTTCAACATTTATTAATACATTATTTAAATCAAAAGTTGTATTTGTTAGTTAATGCACTGCAAACTAACATGAACAAACAATAAACAGCTGGATTTATTATTAACTGACATTAACAAAGATTAATAAATACTGTAACAAATCTATTGCTCATGGTTAGTTTATGTTAGATAATACATTAATGTTAACAAATGAGACCTTATTGTAAAGTGTTACCAATTATATAATATTATAATTTATAAATATTTAAATAATAATATACACATATATACACAATAGAAACACACACACACACACACGTAAATTATGATATATTTATATATCATATTTTTAGTTAAACCTAGCATAAATTATTTTCATAAATAATATAATAAAATTAATTCAATGTATTTGCACATACTAATGTATATATATACTTTTCCATTAATAAATATATTTCCCATATATAAACATTTTTATTTATATTATTTTACAAATATTTATTTTATTACATAATATTATAATAATTATATCATTGTTATAAACAAATTTTTTTGTTTAATATTTACTTAAATATGTACTTGAATATTCATTTATGAATATATAATATATATTAATATATATAATACATATATAATAAATATACACATTATTGTATTTTATTTATTCTATAATATTATTTAAGAAAACAAATAAAAAAACATTTATTTTAATATTTAAATGAATATTTACTTAAGTATTCATTAAAAAATACTTTAATATTTACTTAAATATTTAAATTGCTTTTATATTAATTGAAATAAATGAAAGATAATCTTTTCATAACAAATAATATAATAAAATGTATTCAATGTATTTGCACATATTAATGTGTATATATACTTATCCATTAATAAATATATACACATATATAAATACATATATTTTTATAATACATATATAATATAATTATATATCAATGTTTATTTATATATATATATATATATATATATATATATATATATAACTAAAAAACTAAAAATTCATCTTAACAAATAATACATAGCATACTATTGTGTATATATATACGCTTTCCAATTTAAATAATATATTATTTATGCTATATATATATATATATATATATATAAAAATAATTTATTTATTAATTAAAATATTTGATATATAAACAATTATATATTTATTATACTATTATATAATAAAATTTATATTTGTAATATAATACAAATAAAAATAAATAAATATGTATTTATATAATAATAATAATAATAATAATAATAATAATTTGTAGATGAACTTTTCAATTTAAACAAATTTTTTTTTTTTTTTACATTACAGTAGTGAGAATTTGAGGCGAAAATGTGTATATATATATATAAAATGAAAAGGCGAAAAATTGTCAAAAAAAATTATATCAATGCAAAAATCTTAATGGGAACTAAAAATATGACATATGTTTGTTTCCTGTGATTTATGGGTGATGTTCAGGAGGATTCACACTGTCCTGGCGATGAATGGAAATGCATGCAAATGTGTCCTAGAACACGAATAGTCATTTCAGAGAAGATTTGACGGTACAATTCCTGAAACAGGTCAGATTGGTTTAGTGTCTGATAATAGTGGAACCGTCGGCGCAGGTCTTTGTCACATCGTCCATTATGCAGGCACTGCCAGCCACGCGCCGTCCGACTGGAGGACATTAAACTAGGTCATGGGACGCACACACCACCTCTTTAACATCGCAGGGCAATAAAGGAATAAAGCACAAACTCCAGAGAGGCAGACGCTGGCAAACGAAACCAGGCGGAAAAAACATTTGGATGTTTACACGCTTTACGGTTTAAAGGCAATGAAACGCTGTTCAGAGTGCGGTTCACTAAGGCCAGCGTCACTAGCACTAGTGCTCTTCTAAGTCAGACCCATCTCTCTTCTCCGCTGATATTCACACGTCAGACCTGTGTCGCTCCAGCGGGAGGCTCATGGTGTTGCTGTGGTGAAGGTAGAAATCTGTGGGCAGCTCCCAGAGGTGAGGCTTCGATTCGGACGGCTGGAACACCTGCAGGAACAGGTTTATAGCGTCCTGTCTGTCTGCATCTGAGAGAGAGAGAGAGAGAGAGAGAGAGAGAGAGACAGACACATTACTTACATAATAAATAATACTTCTGAGTTATTCCTGTTATGCATTTGGCAGACGCTTTTATCCAAAGTGACTTGCATTGCATTCAAGGTTTACCTTTGATTAGCTCAAGCATTCCCTGGGATTCGAACCCATGACCTTGACATTGCTGGTGTCATGCTCTTCTGTTTGATTTTATTTTATTATTTATTTTTAATAATAATAATAATAATAATAATAATATATAATAAATATACATATTATTGAATTTTATTTATTCTATAATATTATTTAATATAATTTTATGGTCTTAACCAGTCAATTGTATTACATTCAAGGTATTTTTATATTAAAAATGACATACAATTATATATAAAATTATTTATTTTATATTTTGTTTACGCATTTTATTTAATCATTTTAATTTATTGATTTGTTTTTCATTTTTATTATTTTTTTAATTAAGTGTTTTTTATTTTTAATATATATATATATATATATATATATATATATATATATATATATATATATATATATATATATATATATATATTTTTTTTTTTTATTATTTTTTTTTTATTTACATTTATCCATTTGGCAGATGTTTTAACCAAAATGTATTTTAATTATATTTTATTTTATTATTAATTATACTTAATTGTATTTTATTTATTCTATGTTGTTATTTAATTATATTTTATTATTATTATTTACATTGCATTATATTTCACCATTTGGCTGATGTTTTAACCAACATTTATTTAATTATATTTTATTTTATTATTAATTTAATTTAATTGTATTCGATTTATTATATAATGTTATTCAAAATAATTGTATTAATATTAACTACATTACATTATTATTCAGCCATTTGGCAGACATTTTAAACAAAGCAAATATTATTACATGTTATAGAATTATTTATTTTATTGAATTATTTATTTGTTTTTTTTATTTGATTATTTTAAAAAGAATTTTAAAATTTTATTCAATATATTATTTTAATTTCACTAGTGCTGCTTTACTTTATATTAATTATTTTTGTCCTTTAATCATATAGTTTTATTAATATTATTTTACAGTTAAAGTCTTGCATTTTATTTAATTATTTATTGTAATTTATTATATTGTATTTTACTTTATTATGCATTTTTAATTATCTGTATTTTTTATTTTATTTAATATTATTTTATATAAAAACTACTCATTTGGAAAAGTGCTGATTTACTTTATATTAATTATTTTTGTCCTTTAATTGTATTTGCACGCAGCCACAATACTAACAACATGAACCGCTTCTGTGATGCCAATAAAAAACACTAAAACATAAACGGAGAGAGACTGGAAATCACCCGACCGTCAGTGAAAGAATCAGATGCATCCATTTTCAGCTGCCAAGACTTTGTTTTTCAGAAGACACACAGAATAAAAGAGTGATGATTGCGCTCACGGGTCCACCGAAACAAAGAGTTAGGGTAAACGTAGCTATTAAGCTCACCAAAATCTACATTGAGACATTTTAGTGCACAGGGTAATGGTTTGAGTACAAGAAGTTATGTTAAAATAAAATATTAATCTCTCACACAATAATATTTCTTTTATTTTAAATGACAAAAGCGTTTAAATTAAGATGTACATCATTAAATGCAAAAAGTTTGGCTGTGCTTAATGGGTACATGTTTGCCATTAAACTCACAACATGATTTTTTGGGAAAATTCTTGTTTATTTTAAACAACATTTTTAAAGGATAATTTTATAAAGATTAACTTGAAGTGACAACCATCAGTTAATATTTAAGGTCTGTTTATGAAGTATTTACATAGACATTCAGTGTGGATGAGCTTAAAGGGAGCACACTGAGCTTAATTGGAACAGCAACATTTGTTTAATTAATAAATATTATTAAATTAAATTTCAAAGGACAATTTTGCTAAATAAATAATCTAGGCCATGTATTAAGTTCATACATATTTTAATATTAACAGCTATTATTGAAAATATCTATGAAATTATACTTTTTCTCATTGATGTCACACTGAAGGTGTGATTTTCATAGTAGTGCACCCTTTAAGCTCACCTTAAAATAATATGAAATCTTTAAAAATTACAGCAGTGTAAAACCACAGAACATCAATAAACTGTACATTTATAATATAATAGATTTAAAAGTACAAGCCAGTAATGCCTGTGAAGTAATATATTAGTGTAGCACACAGTCTTATACAGCTAGTAAGCTAACAATGTTCTGTAGCATCTGTGCTATGTTGCTAAAACTATCTTTTGGATCTAACTGTAATTATTTCCCACATCCAGGTTCCAGGTTATAACATGCAAAAGTCTAAATATTAATCTCTTAATTTTGCAGTAAGAAGTTATACTTATCCAAAATAAAGGCTTAAACATCTAAAAATGCACATTTAAGGGGCTCCTCTTCTGGTGAAAGTTTTCAGACAGCTTTCAAAATGGCCGCCAGACAGTGTGAACACATGAATACCCATAACTCAGTGTGCAATGGTCTGATTATCTTGACATTACAGGAGGTATATGGTAACAAACACATCATTTGGTTAAGATATCAAGTAGGATGATACATTATTTTTTTCTTTTTATAATCTGAGCTCAAAGATAGTAGTGTGCTTAATGGGTACTTGAGTTTAATAGGTACGTTTACCCTAATCGACAAGCACTGAGCACAATTAGACTCGCTCCTTGTTATCACTCACGGCCATTTCATCTTTCTAATTAAATAAAGCTGAGATGAGAAGCAAGACGACCGGCATTATTGCAAGAGCATGTTCACCACAAAACATCACATGAAAAAGCCTGAGACTCCAGCTCATGAACTAAACTTGTTTTTGGTGCGGAAAACCTTTTTTTTTTTAACACTCAGATCATACACTCGGCGCAATGTGACGTCAGGCGCGACGCAAGTGTTTCGCAAGTGACGCAGTTCTCATGTTCACGTCCAGCTCCACGTTGTTTAAATATCAAATGCACTGGCGCATCTGTTCACCCATGGGCGTCTGGTCTAAACCAGGTGTGTTCAGGAGCATTGTTGCTGTTTTGAGGAACTGAAAACGACTGCGCCATTGACCAACACACACCTGCTCTAAAGTCAATAGCGCAGTATTTTTTGTGTTATTTAAAGGGCGCTAGTGTTGCACGATATACCGTTACTAGAAAAGTATCGCGACACCCTGCTATTAAAAACGGTATGATATGAAATTGTATTAGTATCGGTACTTTAAGAAGGACAGCGCTCTAATAAGAGCAGTATTTCTTAATTTGCGTCGATGTGTGACAGCAGGAGTCAGGACGTGTGTGCAGAGCACCACCGTTCACTAAACAATGGAAGCGGAACAGTCAAATATATACCCGCAAAGAACAAAGAAAGCAACAGAAACATGCATGCATGAGATAAAGCGCGGCGCGGCGCGGGACGTGCTCGCGCCGCCGGACTCTGACCTGAAGCGCGCGCACACGCCTTTCAGACAACATGCGATCGCGACTTCAGTTCTCTCTCGCGGATTATTGGGGTTGAATGGTCAAAAATATGTAATAATGCATGTCCTGGCGAGTATTCAGGTAAACACAGTCGGGTGTGTCTTTAGTGATATATCGATACTGATGTGAGCATCGAAAAAGTATCGATACTCAAATAAAAATATCGATACTAAGGTGTTTTTACCAGTAATTTTGTTTATTTAAAAAGATTATTTAATAACCTGTTACCGAATAGTCGTGTAGTATAGAACTATTTTCCTGCTCATCTGATCCATGATCTGAACGCACACAAGACAGAACCAATCAATCACAGAGAGAGCGTTCGCTCACTGCGGACACTGTATTCAAACAGGGCTGTGTTTCCCAAAAGTATCATAAGAAACCACTGATGCTTTTGAAAACGCAGCCCAGAACAATGCTCATCAGAAGACAAAAAAAACATAATATGTTTGAGTTATTTCACAATAAACAAATAGAAATTGTAGTCTACATAGTGCAATTACACTCTTTAAATTTAATGTTAAAAGTTGATATTGATCATGTTCTATTCTGTAACTAATGTTAATATAAATCATACACTATCAGAATAAAAAGGTTGCATTTTATGGGTGCAACGTCCTGTCACTGGCAGTCCCTTGTGAAAATGAACCATGGTTTATTTTTTACTACAGTTCAAATAGTATTTGTAGATTTCCATAGTTACCACTACAAGTAAACATGTGTAAACAAAAATGTGATCTAATAAGTTCCAATTAAGGCATATTAAATGTTAAAATGCCTTTCAAATATAATGTTAAGTGGGTATCTTTAACCATTTTACTCTTAGTAATTTTAATAATTTAATAAATGTAATAATTTAAAAGTTCAGTTTAGAAGTATCGTATCGGTATCAATATCGGTGATACTGGCCTTGAAATTATCGGTATTGTATCGAAAACAAAATAAGTGGTATAGCCCATCCCTACAATGCATTGGGTCCGTGCAGCTCTTAAAGGGCCGGACCTAATATTCTGTGTGATTAATGTCAATATCAAACAACAAAAGAAAATAGAAAATCACCCCATGCTTGACTAAATAATAGGGCTGGGTAAAAAAAAAAAAAAAAAATATTGATTTCTTGATTTTAATCGATTCTCATTTTTACGAACTTAAATCCCAAGAATCGATTAGTCATCCTGTTTTCAGTTGATGAATGAACAGGACATTATAGTGCGCCTCCCATCCAATAAATCACAATAATCTTTGTGCTTTGTTACTGTTGATATGAAACAAAGTCTCAGATTTCAAATTACGTCCAATTTATTACGAAATTCAAACGCATAAATAGCGTTTTGGCGCCGTGTCGTGAGATCGCTCTGGCGCAGCTCAAGAGAAGCGGCACGTGAACGGATCTTCTCCTCCGCTTTAATACCAGTTACAGCGAAATAAACATGAATGAGCATCTGAAAGTGTGTTAAAGATACAGTACAACTTACAGAAATCTGCATCATGTCATATGAAATCGCTCAATCAATGTTTCAACCGCGGTAAAACAGCTTCTGACGTCACATTTACCTCAGAAAAACCATATCCAGTGTCCATAAACTCGTTAGTCAGCTAGAAACATTAACTCTAGAGAGGAGCATTTTGATATGCACCATATTAGGCTACATATTCATTATAATTTTTAATGTTCTTCAATATTTAATGCATGTTTGAATAAATCTGGCAAGTTTTTATGACAGCCAGCATTTAAATGTTTATATTTCATATAACTTTATTATTATAAAAAGTGTAATTTAAGTGTTTGTATACAAATCAGTTAATTTTTACCTTCAATATTATAGTAGGCTACAACTGACTCCCATAGTTTACTAGTCAAGAGATTTGTTTTCCTTGAGAAAATTTGCCATATATTGCACCTGATATATATCCAAAATAATCGAGTCTAATCGAAATTGAATCGAATTGCAAGCTTGTGAATCGAAAACGAATCGAATTGTGAAATTTGTGTCAATACCCAACCTTACTAAATAACTTTAATATATTTATTAAGAATCAGTGTATTTAAAGAGTGAAGACTTTGCAGTTTGTTTTTTGTTTTTTTTACATTTGATTATTTAATTTCTTTCTTGAATGCCACTGTTAAATAGACCAACTGTAGCTGAAAAATAAAGCACTGTTTTTGTCATTGTTTGTAATTTGCATTTTTTCTTATTTTTAAAAACAAAGATGAAATTAAACATCTATATTGTAATTATAAAATTACATATAAAAATTGATTGATAATGTGGTTGTTGCAAACATCTCTAAGGACGTTCACACTGGCATGTAATTATTATTGCTATAAGAGGAGGGAATGGTCTAAAGCAGGGCAGGATCACAGGGCCAAGTGAGTTTTTAGCTTTAAAAAAATAAAAAATAAATGAATAGTAAGTTCTGTCATATTATTCAATTGCTTTTACTGTTTTTTTGCCGTGGTATCGATTCAGTATTGGTATCGAGGTGTTTTAGTCTGGTATCATATCGAAGTCATAATTTTGGTATCGTGACAACACTAAAGGGTGTGTTAGTAATATGAGCCTATAGGCGGAGCACAACGTGCGTACACTCTGCTTATTACACACACAGGGATGCGCAGCAGCACACACACATTTTTAAATATTAACAATAAAAGGATTCCTCTCTGGAGAAGCGTTCAGTCTTTCCGCTCGCATGTAAATAGTGAATCCTCCATGGTGCGTGCGCAGCTGGCTTTTAAAGGGAAAGGGAGATGAGACTCTGATTGGTTTATTGCACGTTACGCCCAAAACACACCCATGACTCATTAAGAGACGAGGGACCCTTTTGGACCATGCGCCGGTGCAAAGACCGTTTTTTCCATCGCTAAACTAGCAAAAGTGGATTCGGACACGCCCTAAGAGCACCTGCGCCGTGAGCTTCAGACCATGAGCTCAGACGCTAAAATAGGGCCCACAGTGTGTTTAGTCATCATAAAAATGTCAATGCAAACGATTTCACCTTTGACTTTGGGGTGAAAAACAACATGTGCCTGAGATTCTCCTGTTAAAAACAACCCTCGTAATATTTAAATATAACATCAGTTTGCTTGGTGTCGGGTAGAGACTGTGTCTTGAAGAACAGCATGTGTGCGACGATGATTCATTTCAGGAGAATTCATAAGCAGTTAAAATGAGCCCTTGAATGAGAGGATGCTATAAATACAGCAGAGAGAAAAATAAAAGAAGGGAAAAGCAGAGAGACAGAGTCTGAAGAACGTCTAAAACCGGTAGAAAAGTGACCATCATAATCAGCTGAGCAAAATACAATGAACACATTAAATCAAACCCAAAGCCCTTTCCTGATGTTTTTCTTAAAAATAATTATATATATATATATATATATATATATAATGTGTATGCTATATATGTGACAGGTCTTAAAGTGACAGCAACCTAATAAACCTGCTGCTGTCCGTCATTATTATTAATCAAAGAACAAAAGACAAAGAAAATCACTCACTGCACTGAATAACTTTTGTAGCTTTAATAATGATTAATCTATTTCTGATTTATGCAGTGAAGACTGTGAAGTGTTTTATAATATATATATATACACCGATCAAGCATAACATTATGACCATTATGACCAATATTGTGTTGGTCCCCCTTTTGCTGACCCGTCGAGGCATGGACTCCACTAGACCCCTGAAGGTGTGCTGTGGTATCTGGCACCAAGATGTTAGCAGCAGATCCTTTAAGTCCTGTAAGTTGCGAGTTGGGGCCTCCATGGATCAGACTTGTTCGTTCAGCACATCCCACAGATGCTCGATTGGATTGAGATCTGGGGAATTTGGAGGCCAAGTCAACACCTCAAACTCGTTGTTGTGCTCCTCAAACCATTCCTGAACCATTTTTGCTTTGTGGCAGAGCGCATTATCCTGCTGAAAGAGCCACAGCCACCAGGGAATACCGTTTCCATGAAAGGGTGTACATGGTCTGCAACAATGCTTAGGTAGGTGGTACGTGTCAAAGTAACATCCACATGGATGGCAGGACCCAAGGTTTCCCAGCAGAACATTGCCCAAAGCATCACACTGCCTCCGCCGGCTTGCCTTCTTCCCATAGTGCATCCTGGTGCCATGTGTTCCCCACTAACAGGTGCCGTGATGAAGAGATCATCAGTGTTATTCACTTCACCTGTCATAATGTTATGCCTGATTTGTGTATATATATATATATATATATATATATATATTACATTATTATTAATAAAAATAGTATAATATTATATAAAAAAATTCTAAACAAAATACTCAGAATATAAAAAATAAATTCATATTTTATAGCGTTAAATATGTATCATCTAAAGACGTGCAATATATATATATATATATACATACACACACACAAACACACACATATATTATTAACAAAAACAGTATACTATATGATATATGATATAATATTATACTATTTTTGTTAATAATAATAATAAAAGTCTTTAGATGATAAATCTTTGACGCTATGAAATATGAATTTTTTTTTATATTCTTAATATGATTCATAACATCTATACCTTAGCATATTTAAAATGTTTTGGGTGGACAGAGTTAATTAGACTTGTTTTCCTCACAAAAAAAATAAATGATTCAAAATATTAATAAAAAACTATAATAGTTTCTAAATGACAATAACATTGGTAAAAAAGCATTGGTATAAACTACAAAAAAAAAAATCTTTAAAAAAGCCGTTTTTAGTTTTTCTAAGTCATAAACATCTTAAAGACATTTTCTAAATGTTTATTTAATCTGACAGAAAATGTCTTCATGAGTTGCAAATGAGCAAACGCCCTAAAACATAAATCTTCCAGATGAAAAAAAGTGCACATCAAACAGGTGTCTGGGATATTAGTCTGAAATGGCATATGGGCAAGTAAATAAAAAGTGAATGTTCATTTTTGGGTGAATTATTCATTGAATAACTTGACTGAGAGGAGAAATCAGATGTCGCGGTGTCCTCTAGTCACGCAGACAAGCAAAAGGGAGGCCGTTAAACATCTCAAAAACATCCATTCTGTCTGTAAATGACATGCAGAGAGCAGGTGAAGGTGTCCGGGTTATAATGACAAGAAACGTGAGAAATGAATTACTCATCCATTCCTGTTTCCTCTGTTCGTGTCTGCAGCGTTATTAGCGTGTCTCTCTGGACTTGTCAAGATCCGAATCAAGCGTTTTGATTATATTGCATAAGCCAGCTCAAAAAAGCCAAAATTGTATCATTCTAAGTCAGTTTGCTGCTGTAGTGCAACTGCGGCCACAGATCCTGACTGCACAGTGAACTAAAATGAGCTCTGCTAACTAACTACACTGTAGCTCTTTACAGATGAATACATCTCTGACATGAAGCAATAATCAAATTGGCACAATTTATAAAAAAACGGTTACTTTAAAATCTCATAATAGAAATAATGACATGGAGAAAAAACTGCATCATTAATGTATTCAGTGATTATTTAAATTCATGAGGAATGGAAAATATTTTCATATAAATATATATAATTTGCGTATATTTTTAGACAATTTAATACTATTTTATGATGATATAAAATTTAAAAATGAATTTTTTCATTTACATTTTTCTTTTCTGAATGATTCATAACATCTAAGCAGTATATGAGAAATTACTCCCAAAATATCATTTAAAGTCATTATTGTGTTAAAGGTGCAGTGTGTAAATATTTATTAATTATATAAATTTAGCGGCATCTAGTGGTGAGGTTGTGAATTGCAATCAAACTCCGCTCACCCCTCCCTTTCAAAGCACATAGAGAAGCTACGGTGGCCGACACAGGACAAAGATGTCGTCGTCTGAGACAGCAGAGAGTGACTAGCGCTCTGTAGAGCAGTTTGTCCCTTTAGGGCTACTGTAGAAACATGGCGGCGCAAAATGGCGACTTCACTGTAAGGGGACCTGCGGTGTGTGTAGATAGAAACGGCTCATTCTAAGGTAATAAAAACATAACGGTTCCTTATGTAAGGTCTTTATACATCATTGAAAACATAGTTATGTATATTATATTGCATTTCTGTCAATAGATCCTCATAAATACTACACACTGCACCTTTAAATGAGAAAAGCGTCAAATATACATTACAAAAAGTAGCTTTAGAAAGAAATATTATATTTGAGTCAAGATATAATTTATTACAAATACATTTTTGGGTGAACTATATAAATGGGTTTTTTATTAATATGGAATATGAAATTATTGAAATAATACTCTAAATAAGAAACTAAAACTGCCAGTAGGCAGTGGTAAATGTCTAAATGAGTGAGTCATTGAATCATTCATTCATTCGATTCGTTCAAACGGCTGATTCATTCAGAAATGAAGTAAATGGCTTTCTTTATGAACGAGTCATTGAATCATTAGTTCACCCGATTGATTCGCTCAAAATGCAGATTCATTCAGAAACGAAACACAGCTGTGTTGCTTAGAGGCGCACAATCCTGCTGTGGCTTTATACACAAAAATTATGCCAAAATGCATGTTTTGTCGAGTATGCTCGTTAAAAATCCTCGAAGAGTTTTTTTTTGAGAAAATGTGTATCAGATCCGCGTCATTTGCGTCAGGTCTTAAAGTGACAGCAGCCTAATAATAATTCAGTCAGAGTGATCCTGGTGCCATCACATCCCCAGGTAAAGAGCACACACGTGATGTAAAAGAAAACAGGACTCATCGAACCAGGCAACCTTCTTTCACTGCTCCAAGGTCCAGCTCCGACGCTTGCGTGCCCTTTGTAGACGCTTTCTGTGGTGGACAGGAGTGATCATAGGCACTCTGATTGAGCCTATGCACAGAGTGCGAACCACTGAGTGTTGTGACACATTCCTCCCATAACATCATTGAAATTTAGTGTGACTCGTGCCACAGTAGACCTCCTGTTGACTCGGACCAGACGGGATAGCTTTCGTGGCCCTCGTGCATCAATGAGCCTTGGGCGCCCAACCCTCAGTCGCAGGTTTGTGGTTTGTCCCTCCTCAGACACTGTTGGTAAATCCTCAGCACTGCTGACCGGGAGCGACACACAATGCCGTTTCAGAGATGCTCAGACCCAGTCGCCCTTGTCAAAGTTGCTCAGATCTTTATTCCTGCCCATTTCTCCTGCATCCAACACGTTGATTATGAGAACTGATTGTTTCCATCTAATCTAACCACACCTTAATATGTGGCCTTGAATATCAACGATATTCGCTTCACCTTTGAAGGTGTAGCTCACTCACTCACTCACTCACTCACTCACTCACTCTCACTCTCACACACTCACTCACTCACACAGACACACAGACACTCACACACAGACACTCACTCACTCACTCACTCACTCACTCACTCACTCACTCACTCACTCACTCACTCACTCACTCACTCACTCACTCACTCACTCACTCACACACACACTCACTCACACACTCACTCACACACTCACTCACTCACTCACACACTCACACACTCACACACACACAGAGACACACTCACTCACTGACACACACTCACTCACTGACACTCACTCACACAGACACTCACTCACACAGACACTCACACACACACTCACTCACTCACTCACTCACTCACTCACTCACTCACTCACTCACTCACTCACTCACTCACTCACTCACTCACTCACTCACTCACACACTCACTCACACACTCACTCACTCACTCACACACTCACACACTCACACTCACACAGACACTCACACAGACACTCACACAGACACTCACACAGACACTCACACAGACACTCACACAGACACTCACTCAGACACTCACTCACACACTCACACACTCACACACACAGAGACACACTCACTCACTGACACACACTCACTCACTGACACTCACTCACTCACTGACACTCACTCACACAGACACTCACTCACACACTCACACACTCACTCACTCACTCACTCACTCACTCACTCACACACACACTCACACACTCACTCACTCACACACTCACACACTCAGACACTCACTCAGACACTCACTCAGACACTCACTCAGACACTCACTCAGACACTCACTCAGACACTCACTCAGACACTCACTCAGACACTCACTCACTCAGACACACACTCACACACACTCTCACAGACACTCACACAGACACTCACACAGACACTCACTCAGACACTCACTCAGACACTCACTCAGACACTCACTCAGACACTCACTCAGACACTCACTCAGACACTCACTCACACAGACACACACTCACACACACTCTCACAGACACTCACACAGACACTCACACAGACACTCACACAGACACTCACACAGACACTCACACAGACACTCACTCAGACACTCACTCAGACACTCACTCAGACACTCACTCACTCAGACACACACTCACACACACTCACACACACTCTCACACTCTCACAGACACTCACTCAGACACTCACTCAGACACTCACTCAGACACTCACTCAGACACTCACTCAGACACTCACTCAGACACTCACTCAGACACTCACTCAGACACTCACTCACTCAGACACTCACTCACTCAGACACACACTCACACACACTCTCACACTCTCACAGACACTCACACAGACACTCACACAGACACTCACTCAGACACTCACTCAGACACTCACTCAGACACTCACTCAGACACTCACTCAGACACTCACTCAGACACTCACTCAGACACTCACTCAGACACTCACTCAGACACACACTCACACTCTCACAGACACTCACTCAGACACTCACTCAGACACTCACTCAGACACTCACTCAGACACTCACTCAGACACTCACACAGACACTCACTCAGACACTCACTCAGACACTCACTCAGACACACACTCACACACACTCTCACAGACACTCTCACAGACACTCACACAGACACTCACTCAGACACTCACTCAGACACTCACTCAGACACTCACTCAGACACTCACACAGACACTCACACAGACACTCACTCAGACACTCACTCAGACACTCACTCAGACACTCACTCAGACACTCACTCAGACACTCACTCAGACACTCACACAGACACACACTCACACAGACACACACTCACACAGACACACACTCACACAGACACACACTCACACAGACACACACTCACACAGACACACACTCACACAGACACACACTCACACAGACACACACTCACACACACTCACTCACACACAGACACTCACACACAGACACTCACACACACACTCACTCACTCACGCTCCATAGATTCTCCTTGTTTGTTTATGTAAAACACGGTGAAATCTTACACACGGGTGCAATATAATTACAGCACTTGATTGGAATGTGTCGTCTTCGCCAATTAGCCAAACGGCAATTACAGCACTTTTCAGGGTTACATTAGATTTCACTCATATCCTAAAATCATAACGTTAACATTATTATAAGAACATGAAGCAATTAACTCTGTTTAGACTACAGCGTGCGCAAGTGCAACTCCCGAGAGGAAGTGATGACGCTGTGGACATGCAGTATTACGGGAAAACGAATAACGTGACCTACCGAAGTCCCAATAATGTTTACCATGAACTAATGGGATAAAAGTTGCTATGCAGATGCCATAACCATGGGAAATCACATATAAAAGAGCCAATCATGTCAGGAAATTACCATTACAGCAAAAGCAGTGATGAAACCAGACAAAATAAACACGGAAAAACCCACGTCTGGGTTCGGAGGCTCAGCTGATTTACCATTTGTCCCCCAACAATGTCAATCAACTGCAAAGTGATTTCAGATAATCAGTTATTGTACGCCAAAACTCGCTGATGTGGTTAAAAAGACAATGAGTTAGTGCATGCGGCGCTTAAGCACGTTTTACCACGTTTGTGATCGATCCGGCTCTGCACAGGGCAAACAGCATGTGAGAGCTGCCGTTTCTACGGAGAATAAATGTAATAATTATAATTCACACAAGGGGCCCATCAGCACAAAGGCAGATATGAATAATTCATGAAAGAGAGAATGTAGGTGGAGGACATAATGGCTGAAATGTGTCTCTCTCTCTCCAGACCATCATTAACTTATGAAACGTGACACATTAACATAAAATTATGTAATACGCACATTTCTATGGACGGGTATGAAGAAAAATGATGAATAATCATTGAAAATCTAGTTGTAAATGTAAAAGGATTTTTTTGCATTACTGTAATGAGAATCTGGGGTTTAAATGTGCTGAATTATCATGAAAATAATATCAGAAATGCAAAACAATGTATGCAATTGAATAAAATTAATCAATATATAATATAATATAATATAATATACAAACAACTGGTCTGCATTTATGACCAAAAATACAGTAAAATGGTGAAATATTACTCCAGTGTAAATCAGCTGTTCTCTATGTGAATATATAGTAAAGTGTAATTTATTCCTGTGATCAAAGCTGAATTTATCATCATTACTCCAGTCTTCAGTGTCACATGATCCTTCAGAAATCATTCTAATATGATGATTTGCTGCTCAACAAACATTAAATCATAATTACAGTATTCCACACTTTTGACCGGTAGTGTAATAAAACAAATAAAACTATTAAATGTATCTATATTTACACATTATATATAATTTCCTATTAACTTTGATTTAGATAATCTTTATCTGAACACATTCTTGACAGGTTTCATGAGATTCACATTGATGGACTGGCCAAAGTACCATGATAATACCATGGATTCACTGTACAAATACCATGCCATGTTCTTCAATGAACCTTGGAATACCATGCAAATGCCCTGTTATGTGAAAATGGTATTCAGCCAGTAACATGATATAGATAAAAGTACATGAAAGTACTTTTCACCCGAATGGTTCACCCGATTGATTCGTTCAAAATGCAGATTCATTCAGAAACGAAACACCGCTGTGTTGCTTAGAGGCGCACAATCCTTCTGCTGTGGCTTTATACACAAAAATTATGCCAAAATGCATGTTTTGTCGAGTATCCTTGACAAGCATATGAGTTAAATGAAGTCTTCAATGAACGAGTTGTGAGAAAATGTGTATCATATCCGCATCATGTGCGTCAGGTCTTAAAGTGACAGCAGCCTAATAATAATCAGTGATCCTGGAGCTTTGTGGCCTTCGTGCATCAATAGCCGTGTTTCCACTGTCGGGCCAAAAGCGGGCGTGCTAGTGCGTGAAAGGGCCAGTCACGTTTCCACTGTCACTTCCGGGGCTTGATCGGGCCTCGTCGGGGCCAACGGCCAGGGTTTTTTGGCCTGCCGAATACCTTGGTCCAAAGCGGGCCAGCTCGAGCTAGAGGAGTGGTTACGAACAAAGGCGGAGTTTACCGGAGACGGCAGCGCTAGCGCCGCGGATGATTTCATATAGCAGCTAACATCAGCATTAAAGACTTAAAATCATTTTAGCTCAAAAATCACTTTCAGACAGCAGCGAGTGTTTGAAATAACTTCTATAACTGTGGATTCTGATCACTGTATAAGGCAGACAGTGATGCAAAAGACTATTTGCGCTAACCATCATATAGGCTATCACAATCGTGTATTTATTTTTATCTGTCAGTACGTCTCGTCTCTTTATACCGGACTGTCTGATATCCATATTTAGCTCCGCATATGTCATAAAATAAAGCAAGCAACTCCGGTTTTTCGGGAGCTTCCTCTGTTTCTCTGACTGAAAATATAACTGTATTGGGACTGTCACTGGAGAGAGTGCTGAAGCTGCTCAGGTTGTATTTTTGTTGGAAAATTTTTACTTTCTAAATGTGATGTAAACGTACTGTCCTGTGACTACAAATAAACAGAAACAGATGCGACTGAATAAGTACGTGTGTCCTTTCTTTAGTGAAATAACGGTAAATACCACTTTATTTCTGTGGGACTAATGCGCAATCGTGACACAAATTAATACATTATGATCAATGTATCACTTAAACATCGATGATTGGGTTTTAAATCTTTACATATACGACAACAATGCCAACAAACGGCAGCTTTTATCATGTTGGTTTTGCGATCTCGCTAGTTTCCAGTGATTTCTTTCTGATTAGTTTTCTGATAAAACTTCCATTTGTTGGTGAAATGATGGGTTTGTGTGAGGTTGTTTCAGAGAGACATGTTCAGTGAAGCGCTGCGGAGCTTCTAGCCTGACGGTGGAAACGCAGTGTGGTTTTGGGCTCGGTGCTACAGGTCCGAGGCTATTGAAAGCCCTGGCTCGCACTGGCCCGGCAGTGGAAACGTGCATCAATGAGCCTTGGCCGCCCAACACTCAGTCGCCAGTTTGTGGTTTGTCCCTCTTTGGACACTGTTGGTAAATCCTCAGCACTGCTGACCGGGAGCGACACACAAGCCTTGCCGTCTCAGAGATACTCAGACCCAGTCGTCTTACCATAACAATCTGGTCCTTGTCAAAGTCGCTCAGATCTTTA
>CM077185.1:38709660-38807160 GCA_039654105.1 Coreius guichenoti | reverse complement strand
AGTTTGGCCGCTAGAGGGCGCTTATTCAAAACAACAACAACGGCGTAGCTTGATGATGCGTGAATGAGTGTGGAATCATGGGAGTTGTCGTCTTCACCTCCACAGCCGAAGGAAAGCTATCCGATGGGACTCATGTTCATGGATGAGCTAATGTATTAAAGTTTTATTAACGTTACTGTGGTATAAAGCAGGACGGGGCCGAGAGATGCAGAACATTTTACCCTGCTGTTTTTTAATCATGCTTATATACTACAGTGTGTTGAAAGTTATGTAACGTTACTCTGCGTAAATGCTGTATTACTGTTATTAGAAATAAAGCTCTTTCTGATTACGCTATGTTAAGTTGTCTCTGAGGTACAAACATGGTACTTGTGGTAAATCAAGAAAACAATTGATTCATCACAATTTCTACATTCAGCTAGTTTCATCAACTGTAACTCCTTCCAGGACAGCCAGGAACCTCAGAGTTGTGATTGATGATCAGTTAAACTTCACTGACCACATTACTGCAACAGCCCGGTCCTGCAGATTTGCGTTATACAACATTAGGAAGATTAGACCCTTCCTATCAGAGCAGGCCACACAACTCCTGGTCCAAGCTCTTGTTCTCTCCAGACTGGACTACTGTAAAGCTCTTCTAGCGGGCCTTCCGGCATGCACTATCAAACCCTTGCAGCTGATCCAGAATGCAGCAGCGAGGGTGGTCTTCAACGAGCCGAAGAAAGCGCACATCTTCATCAGTTTGCACTGGCTGCCACTCGCATCAAATTCAAGGCACTGGTGCTTGCCTACAAATCAACCACAGGCTCTGCACCAATATACCTAAACTCGCTTGTTCAGACTTGCGCACCCTCCAGAAGCTTGCGTTCTCCAAGTGAATGATGCATCAAATGTGATACTCAACAAAAATAACAAACACTGTATTTTGCACATCAGACATGAGCAGCGAAGCACATGATGTGATGTACACATATTGTGGACGATGACTCAAACATAACGTCCTTCTGCTCCTCTATAGGGAACAATGACTAATCCAAGATGAAGAATAGTAAGACATTATCTGTCCGACGCACACGCCGGCAGGCAGAAACACACGTGATCCATCTGCGGTTTAAGCGCTCAATCCTTGAGCCGCATTTGCACGTGTTGTCAAACAACTCCAGCGTTCTTAGAAATCGTTCTGTGGTCATCCGATTCCTCCTGCGGCCCACAATGCCATCTGCCTCCCACATCAACACTGCACTGACACACACTCTCAACTGGAGGCCAGTGGAAAACACACACACATACACAGTTTGAGCTGGAGCTCAATGCACTCACATACACACATTTAGTGTGTTTGACACACACACGTGTGTCGACCACATGTTCCAGCACGCTAAATGAGCGTGTGGAGTTAATTAGACTACATTCTTAGCATGTAATGCGCCTCATTTGGGTCATTAAGGATCTTTTGTCACATGCTTTTATCTGGACGGAGAATATACGGCGACATGCACTCTGAAACAAAGCCACGAACACGCATGCATATGTGTTTTAAACCTGTCAGGCACAACTCTGTGTTAAATTTGTGTTCAAGGATATCCCTTTTTGGCACATGGCCTTCACGCGGACATCACGTGTCTGGTTCAAACTGGACTGAGGCGATTCGGGTCTTTGTTCTGTTGTACCTCCTGACAGCCAACGTGAGCGAGACGGGAAATTTGGACAGCAGATTTTGCACGAAAACAACAGACTGTGTGCTTGTTAGCAGACGTGTGCATGTGCATTTCTTCATGTGTACAGTCAGTGGTGTATTTATAGTAAGTGCATTAGATAAAAGTGTTCAGCTTTCAGGGAGCTTTTAAAGAAATTAATACTTTCATTAAGCATGGATGCATTACATTGACCAAAAGTGACAGTAAAGACATTTATAATGTTACAAAAGATTCTATTTCAAATACAGTGGGGAGAACAAGTATTTGATACACTGCCGATTTTGCAGGTTTTCCTACTTACAAAGCATGTAGAAGTCTGTAATTTGTATCATAGGTACTCTTCAACTGTGAGAGACGGAATCTAAAACAAAAATCCAGAAAATCACATTGTATGATTTTTAAATAATTAATTTGCATTTTATTGCATGACATAAGTATTTGATCACCTACCAACCAGTAAGAATTCCGGCTCTCACAGACCTGTTAGTTTTTCTTTAAGAAGCCCTCCTGTTCTCCACTCATTACCTGTATTAACTGCACCTGTTTGAACTCGTTACCTGTATAAAAGACACCTGTCCACACACTCAATCAAACAGACTCCAACCTCTCCACAATGGCCAAGACCAGAGAGCTGTGTAAGGACATCAGGGATAAAATTGTAGACCTGCACAAGGCTGGGATGGGCTACAGGACAATAGGCAAGCAGCTTGGTGAGAAGGCAACAACTGTTGGCGCAAAATTTAGAAAATGGAAGAAGTTCAAGATGACGGTCAATCTCCCTCGGTCTGGGGCACCATGCAAGATCTCACCTCGTGGGGCATCAATGATCATGAGGAAGGTGAGGGATCAGCCCAGAACTACACGGCAGGACCTGGTCAATGACCTGAAGAGAGCTGGGACCACAGTCTCAAAGAAAACCATTAGTAACACACTACGCCGTCATGGATTAAAATCCTGCAGCGCACGCAAGGTCCCCCTGCTCAAGCCAGCGCATGTCCAGGCCCGTCTGAAGTTTGCCAATGACCATCTGGATGATCCAAAGGAGGAATGGGAGAAGGTCGTGGTCTGATGAGACAAAAATAGAGCTTTTTGGTCTAAACTCCACTCGCCGTGTTTGGAGGAAGAAGAAGGATGAGTTCAACCCTAAGAACACCATCCCAACCGTGAAGCATGGAGGTGGAAACGTCATTCTTTGGGGATGCTTTTCTGCAAAGGGGACAGGACGACTGCACCGTATTGAGGGGAGGATGGATGGGGCCATGTATCGCGAGATCTTGGCCAACAACCTCCTTCCCTCAGTAAGAGCATTGAAGATGGGTCGTGGCTGGGTCTTCCAGCATGACAACGACCCGAAACACACAGCCAGGGCAACTAAGGAGTGGCTCCGTAAGAAGCATCTCAAGGTCCTGGAGTGGCCTAGCCAGTCTCCAGACCTGAACCCAATAGAAAATCTTTGGAGGGAGCTGAAAGTCCGTATTGCCCAGCGACAGCCCCGAAACCTGAAGGATCTGGAGAAGGTCTGTATGGAGGAGTGGGCCAAAATCCCTGCTGCAGTGTGTGCAAACCTGGTCAAGAACTACAGGAAACGTATGATCTCTGTAATTGCAAACAAAGGTTTCTGTACCAAATATTAAGCTCTGCTTTTCTGATGTATCAAATACTTATGTCATGCAATAAAATGCAAATTAATTACTTAAAAATCATACAATGTGATTTTCTGGATTTTTGTTTTAGATTCCGTCACTCACAGTTGAAGAGTACCTATGATAAAAATTACAGACTTCTACATGCTTTGTAAGTGGGCAAACCTGCAAAATCGGCAGTGTATCAAATACTGTAAATGCTGTTCTTTTGAACTTTCTATTCATCAAAGAATCCTGAGAAATAAAATTTATCACAGTTTTCACAAAAATATGAACTGATAATAATCATTAATGTATCTTGAGCATCAAATCATCATATTAGAATGATTTCTGAAGGATCATGTGACACTGAAGACTGGAGTAATGATGATAAATTCAGCTTTGATCACAGGAATAAATTACACATTACTATATATTCACATAGAAAACAGCTGATTTACACTGGAGTAATATTTCATAATTTTTACTGCATTTTTGATCAAATAAATGCAGCCGTGGTGAGCAGAAGAGACTTCTTTCAAAAACATACCAACCCCAAATATATAAACGGTAGTGTTCATGAAAATACGCATTCGCAATGCGAAAGTCCAACACAATACTTCATGGGAAATAATATATAACATAATTGTCATCAATATCAATAATGCCACATTGCAAAAAAACTGTAACTGTAAACAGGCCTCATTTTATTATCGAGTATTATTTTAAGTATTTGGTTTGTTTTTATCATCGAGTTTATTATTATTATTATTTATTATTATCAGCTTCTAAAGATTATTTAATGGACGATCATAATCAAACATTCGTCAATTCTGCACAACGAATGTCTATAAAAGAACTTTAAATGTTTTCCATCTTACAAAACATTCTTTCAAAGTTTGTCCCGATAAAAGGAAAACAGAGCTGGCCAAATACATGTTTTACAGTCAATATCTACGATACTGACATTTTGGTGGTTCCTCTTTACGCAAAAGATAACTTCCTTCTGATTTTGGGGTGACATGTGACCTGTCAGATTCACCCTTGAGAGATTAGATGACTGGGATCAGGACGTGGAGACTCTGGAGTGTGTGTTGTAAATACTGAGTCTCACCTTGACGAGGTTGAGAATGATGATGGGTGATCCGAACCTCTGCAGCATCTGATCGAAGTGGAGAGCGGCGACATGAGCGTACGGGTCGGCCTGGTCCACTGTACGAGAGAACAAGAGCATTTAAAGTCTTTACACAAACGCTTTACACACAGGTGACCAACTTACAGGTCTATTTGGTCTAGATGTCACGAGGATGACGTGAAACCAGAGTCATTCTTAAAGCAAATGAGTTCACTCGAAGGCCATCTTGGTAAGTATTTCTAGTCATATTTCTAGTTGTTCACACTTCACTTGTCAAATCACAAAAACAAAAAAACTAAAATAATGGCACAAAAAGGTTGGTTCAGTTAATGTGCATGATTAAGAACTGTCATAAAGAGCTGATATTGTTTGTTTGTATATCAGTTTATGAGATGAAGAGACTTCTTCAAAAACATTTTAAAATCCTACAATATTCCTATAATGCCCCTTTTTACAATATGTAAAATAAGTCTCTGATGTCCCCAGAGTGTGTATGTGAAGTTTCAGCTCAAAATACCCTACAGATCCTTTTTTATAGCATGTTAAAATTGTCACTTTTTGATGATGAGCAAAAACGCGCCTTTTGTTTGTGTCCCTTTAAATGCAAATGAGCTGCTGCTCCCGCCCCCTTTCAGGAAGAGGGCGGAGCTTCAAGAGCTCGTGTTAGAAGCTCCAATTACCTCACGCAGACACACACTGAAAATGTCCGAAACTTTTATGCTCAAACCGGAGTCGGACAATGATAGAAGAAGTGACAACATGTAGAATGAGACAGGACGTTTCTGAAGGGTTAGTTGATGAATTTATGAGTTAACGATCTTCAAGTCATTGATTAGCATATTCTGTCATGATAATCTATAAATCGCTGGTGTGGGAACTGTTGTGAGATGAGCCAGAGAATATCTGCTGCATGAAGAGAGAACAGGGATAGTTTAGTTTAATTACGGTTATAACTTATGTTGTCATCTTGCTTTATGCTATTGCATTTGTGTTCGTACTGTATTGCAATAAATGTGAAAGACGGATGACAGCTTGAGCGACTCCCAAATGTGCTCGACTACAACAACTCTTCCTCTTCTCAACATGTTCCCGGGGGCGGGTTTATGTAAATTTTAGGGTTAGTGGTGTCACTAACCCTTGAAGAAGCTCGTTGTAGTCCCTACCAGCCGTTTGTTGTAGTCCGTAAAAAGTGATTTCTGTAAAAGAAAATATCTCCCTTTGCTTTGAACTTTGAGCGTCGTAACTTTGCAGATGTTGTTTATGCTCAAACAGCAACATTACACACTAACTACAGTTAAAAAAGTCAAATCATAATCAACCACCTCTTTAAATGGTTACTTGAAAATAAGCATGAAAATGGTCTTCGCAATCCTACAGAATATTTAATATTACATGGCAGATACAGACCATAATGAAGCATTTAATGAAAATCAGCTTATGAAAAGGTTCAATTCGGTACAACTTGGCAACTCTATAAAATACTCTTTATCTGTATATGATATAAAAAAAAAATTTTTTTAAGTTGTGTAAAAATTCCAGTTGATTCCAATCAAGACCAGTTTGTGTATATAGTATATAGATTATATATATACACTGATGATCTCTTCATCACGGCACCTGTTAGTGGGTGGGATATATTAGGCAGCAAGTGAACATTTTGTCCTCAAAGTTGATGTGTTAGAAGCAGGAAAAATGGGCAAGCGTAAGGATTTGAGCGAGTTTGACAAGGGCCAAATTGTGATGGCTAGACGACTGGGTCAGAGCATCTCCAAAACTGCAGCTCTTGTGGGGTGTTCCCGGTCTGCAGTGGTCAGTATCTATCAAAAGTGCTCCAAGGAAGGAACAGTGGTGAACCGGCGACAGGGTCATGGGCGGCCAAGGCTCATTGATGCACGTGGGGAGCAAAGGCTGGCCCGTGTGGTCCGATCAAACAGACGAGCTACTGTAGCTCAAATTGCTCAAGAAGTTAATGCTGGTTCTGATAGAAAGGTGTCAGAATACACAGTGCATCGCAGTTTGTTGCGTATATATATATATATATATATATATACATATATATATATATATATATGACAAAGTCAAAAATTAGGAGATACTAAGTCATTATGAGCTTATGAGATAAAAAGTCGTCAACTTTATTTCTACACAGATTGTTTTAAAGAAGTTTCACAGAAATAAACAGAAAAAAATAACAGTCAATTATGCAAACTTCATCAAATATGAGACAAACAATAGACGATAGTGTCATTATTCATCCGTGTTCAATAACAGTGTCGATGTTGAAAATGTAATCAATTATAAAAGAAATTTGACTCCGCTATAAAGCAGCTCTATAGAAGACAATAGTGTCATTATTCGGCTCAATTCAGTTTAAGTTTTGTTCCCATCCACAGTCAAATCAATAATATTACTGCATATAAAAAGTCATAATTATGACATAACTTTTTAATCTCATAATTATATGTGACCCTGGAGCACAAAACCAGTCATGCGTCTCACGGGTATATTTGTGGCAATAGCCAACAATACATTGTACGGGTCAAAATTATCCATTTTTCTTTTATGCCAAAAATCATTAGGATATTTAGTAAAGATCATGTTCCATGAAGATATTTTGTAAATTTCCTACCGTAAATATATCAAAAATGTATTATTAGTAGTAATATGCGTTGCTAAGGAATTCATTTGGACAACTTTAAAGGAGATTTTCTCAATATTTAGATTTTTTTGCACCCTCAGATTCCAGATTTTCAAATAGTTGTATCTTAGCCAAATATTGTCCTACCAAACCATACATCAATGGAAAGATTATTTATTCAGATTTCAGATGATCTATAAATCTCGATTGCAAACAATTTACCCTTATGACTGGTTTTGTGGTCCAGGGTCACATATGGCTTAGTATTCTGAGGTTTTATCTCATAATAACGACTTTTGTTCTTATGTGAAGTGGGCTTTCATAAGAATATGACACGAACCACTATGTGGGTCATAAGTCTGCCACAATCTAACCATCCAGTTACACAAACCTATAAACAGATTAGAGCACAACACACAAAACACTTCTAGAAGTAGGTTATGAGAACGAGGTTCTCTTGCATACACAAATCTCCCTTCTACATGGATTCATTAACGCCGCACAAAGCATATTCAAAGTCGGCGTAATCAAATGCTTGTTCACTGAAAAGTCCTTGAAGCAGGTCAGACAAAGCCTGTGGAAATGGCAGCGTGATGCACACTAGCGATGAAAGAGAAAAACCACGACTCATTATATTGCAGCCCAAACAAACAATGAAAGCGGGCCAAAAATCGAGCCTTGCGTAACACCCTTTCTCCTGTTTTTGTTTAGCAGAAAATCAATATATTATCTTGGAAGTCCTTTGTGCAAGCGGCACAACTGACCAAATTACAGAAAACATTCTTCACAAACCCTCATCTTCTTCTGACAGAAGAACATTGCATCAGGCAAACTGCATAACATATTAGAAAGATGAGTAAGTGCAGAGGATTACGAGTCTGGAAATGAAGAAAATCACATATAATTCATCATAAATAAGAGCTTTGGGTTGCATCCGGGTGTCATTTTTAATATAATCAAACAGTTCCTGTCAAACAGATTTAAAAAAAAAACGAGACCAACATGTTGTTTTTGTCTGTTGTTGTTTGGAGTTATAGGATCAGTTCAATTTGCCAAAAAAGTGAGTAAAAACAGTTCAGGGCTCAAGACTAACATTAGAGAGCAGTGGATTTTAGTTTTACAAATCATCACATTATAAATAACATTAAAACAGGATAATATTGAGAGCTTTTAATTGCTGGATAAAGTGTGAAACCCTTGAAAAGTGCTTGAATTTCACTCTCAAAAGGTTGTATGAACCCTGAGATTAATAATCTAAAATAAAATCAACTATTTCTGCCGCAATACCATGTGGTGTTACTACAGTAAATCATGTGATGTCACTACAGTAAATCATGTGGCGTCACTACAGTAAATCATGTGGCGTCACTACAGTAAATCATGCGGCGTCACTACAGTAAATCATGCGGCGTCACTACAGTAAATCATGCGGCGTCACGTGGCGTCACTACAGTAAATCATGTGGCGTCACTACAGTAAATCATGTGGCGTCACTACAGTAAATCATGTGGTGTGACTACAGTAAATCATGTGGTGTCACTACAGTAAATCATGTGGCGTCACTACAGTAAATCATGTGGTGTCACTACAGTAAATCATGCGGCGTCACTACAGTAAATCATGTGGCGTCACTACAGTAAATCATGTGGTGTGACTACAGTAAATCATGTGGTGTCACTACAGTAAATCATGCGGCGTCACTACAGTAAATCATGTGGCGTCACTACAGTAAATCATGTGGCGTCACTACAGTAAATCATGTGGTGTGACTACAGTAAATCATGTGGTGTCACTACAGTAAATCATGCGGCGTCACTACAGTAAATCATGCGGCGTCACTACAGTAAATCATGCGGCGTCACGTGGCGTCACTACAGTAAATCATGTGGCGTCACTACAGTAAATCATGTGGCGTCACTACAGTAAATCATGTGGTGTGACTACAGTAAATCATGTGGTGTGACTACAGTAAATCATGTGGAGTCACTACAGTAAATCATGTGGTGTTACTACAGAATCATGTGGTGTCAATACAGTAAATCATGTGGCGTCACTACAGTAAATCATGTGGCGTCACTACAGTAAATCATATGGCGTCACTACAGTGTCACTACAGTAAATCATGTGGTGTTACTACAGTAAATCATGTGGCGTCACTACAGTAAATCATGTGGCGTCACTACAGTAAATCATGTGGTGTTACTACAGAATCATGTGGTGTGACTACAGTAAATCATGTGGTGTCACTACAGTAAATCATGTGGTGTTACTACAGAATCATGTGGTGTGACTACAGTAAATCATGTGGAGTCACTACAGTAAATCATGTGGTGTTACTACAGAATCATGTGGTGTCAATACAGTAAATCATGTGGCGTCACTACAGTAAATCATGTGGTGTCACTACAGTAAATCATGTGGTGTCACTACAGTAAATCATGTGGTGTCACTACAGTGTTACTACAGTAAATCATGTGGTGTCACTACAGTAAATCATGTGGCGTCACTACAGAGTCACTACAGTAAATCATGTGGCGTCACTACAGTAAATCATGTGGCGTCACTACAGTAAATCATGTGGCGTCACTACAGTAAATCATGTGGTGTCACTACAGTAAATCATGTGGTGTTACTACAGAATCATGTGGCGTCACTACAGTAAATCATGTGGCGTCACTACAGTAAATCATGTGGTGTCATTACAGTAAATCATGTGGCGTCACTACAGTAAATCATGTGGTGTTACTACAGAATCATGTGGTGTGACTACAGTAAATCATGTGGTGTCACTACAGTAAATCATGTGGTGTTACTACAGAATCATGTGGTGTGACTACAGTAAATCATGTGGAGTCACTACAGTAAATCATGTGGCGTCACTACAGTAAATCATGTGGCGTCACTACAGTAAATCATGTGGTGTGACTACAGTAAATCATGTGGTGTTACTACAGAATCATGTGGCGTCACTACAGTAAATCATGTGGCGTCACTACAGTAAATCATGTGGCGTCACTACAGTAAATCATGTGGTGTTACTACAGAATCATGTGGCGTCATTACAGTAAATCATGTGGCGTCATTACAGTAAATCATGTGGCGTCACTACAGTAAATCATGTGGCGTCATTACAGTAAATCATGTGGCGTCACTACAGTAAATCATGTGGCGTCACTACAGTAAATCATGTGGCGTCACTACAGTAAATCATGTGGCGTCACTACAGTAAATCATGTGGCGTCACTACAGTAAATCATGTGGCGTCACTACAGTAAATCATGTGGCGTCACTACAGTAAATCATGTGGTGTTACTACAGAATCATGTGGTGTGACTACAGTAAATCATGTGGCGTCACTACAGTAAATCATGTGGTGTTACTACAGAATCATGTGGTGTGACTACAGTAAATCATGTGGTGTCACTACAGTAAATCATGTGGCGTCACTACAGTAAATCATGTGGTGTTACTACAGAATCATGTGGTGTGACTACAGTAAATCATGTGGTGTCACTACAGTAAATCATGTGGCGTCACTACAGTAAATCATGTGGCGTCACTACAGTAAATCATGTGGTGTCACTACAGTGTCACTACAGTAAATCATGTGGTGTCACTACAGTAAATCATGTGGTGTCACTACAGTGTCACTACAGTAAATCATGTGGTGTCACTACAGAGTCACTACAGTAAATCATGTGGCGTGACTACAGAGTCACTACAGTAAATCATGTGGCGTGACTACAGTAAATCATGTGGTGTCACTACAGTAAATCATGTGGCGTCATTACAGTAAATCATGTGGCGTCACTACAGTAAATCATGTGGCGTCACTACAGTAAATCATGTGGTGTCACTACAGTAAATCATGTGGTGTCATTACAGTAAATCATATGGCGTCATTACAGTAAATCATGTGGCGTCACTACAGTAAATCATGTGGTGTCACTACAGTAAATCATGTGGTGTCATTACAGTAAATCATATGGCGTCACTACAGTAAATCATGTGGCGTCACTACAGTAAATCATGTGGCGTCACTACAGTAAATCATGTGGTGTCATTACAGTAAATCATATGGCGTCACTACAGTAAATCATGTGGCGTCACTACAGTAAATCATGTGGTGTCACTACAGTAAATCATGTGGTGTCATTACAGTAAATCATGTGGTGTCACTACAGTAAATCATGTGGTGTCATTACAGTAAATCATGTGGCGTCACTACAGTAAATCATGTGGTGTTACTACAGAATCATGTGGTGTGACTACAGTAAATCATGTGGTGTCACTACAGTAAATCATGTGGTGTTACTACAGAATCATGTGGTGTGACTACAGTAAATCATGTGGAGTCACTACAGTAAATCATGTGGCGTCACTACAGTAAATCATGTGGCGTCACTACAGTAAATCATGTGGTGTGACTACAGTAAATCATGTGGTGTTACTACAGAATCATGTGGCGTCACTACAGTAAATCATGTGGCGTCACTACAGTAAATCATGTGGCGTCACTACAGTAAATCATGTGGTGTTACTACAGAATCATGTGGCGTCATTACAGTAAATCATGTGGCGTCATTACAGTAAATCATGTGGCGTCACTACAGTAAATCATGTGGCGTCATTACAGTAAATCATGTGGCGTCACTACAGTAAATCATGTGGCGTCACTACAGTAAATCATGTGGCGTCACTACAGTAAATCATGTGGCGTCACTACAGTAAATCATGTGGCGTCACTACAGTAAATCATGTGGTGTTACTACAGAATCATGTGGTGTGACTACAGTAAATCATGTGGTGTCACTACAGTAAATCATGTGGCGTCACTACAGTAAATCATGTGGTGTTACTACAGAATCATGTGGTGTGACTACAGTAAATCATGTGGTGTCACTACAGTAAATCATGTGGCGTCACTACAGTAAATCATGTGGCGTCACTACAGTAAATCATGTGGTGTCACTACAGTGTCACTACAGTAAATCATGTGGTGTCACTACAGTAAATCATGTGGTGTCACTACAGTGTCACTACAGTAAATCATGTGGTGTCACTACAGTAAATCATGTGGCGTCACTACAGTAAATCATGTGGTGTTACTACAGAATCATGTGGTGTGACTACAGTAAATCATGTGGTGTCACTACAGTAAATCATGTGGCGTCACTACAGTAAATCATGTGGTGTTACTACAGAATCATGTGGTGTGACTACAGTAAATCATGTGGTGTCACTACAGTAAATCATGTGGCGTCACTACAGTAAATCATGTGGCGTCACTACAGTAAATCATGTGGTGTCACTACAGTGTCACTACAGTAAATCATGTGGTGTCACTACAGTAAATCATGTGGTGTCACTACAGTGTCACTACAGTAAATCATGTGGTGTCACTACAGTAAATCATGTGGCGTCACTACAGAGTCACTACAGTAAATCATGTGGCGTGACTACAGTAAATCATGTGGTGTCACTACAGTAAATCATGTGGCGTCATTACAGTAAATCATGTGGCGTCACTACAGTAAATCATGTGGCGTCACTACAGTAAATCATGTGGTGTCACTACAGTAAATCATGTGGTGTCATTACAGTAAATCATATGGCGTCACTACAGTAAATCATGTGGCGTCACTACAGTAAATCATGTGGTGTCACTACAGTAAATCATGTGGTGTCATTACAGTAAATCATATGGCGTCACTACAGTAAATCATGTGGTGTCACTACAGTGTCACTACAGTAAATCATGTGGTGTCACTACAGTGTCACTACAGTAAATCATGTGGTGTCACTACAGTAAATCATGTGGCGTCACTACAGAGTCACTACAGTAAATCATGTGGCGTGACTACAGTAAATCATGTGGTGTCACTACAGTAAATCATGTGGTGTCACTACAGTAAATCATGTGGCGTCACTACAGTAAATCATGTGGTGTCACTACAGTAAATCATGTGGTGTCACTACAGTAAATCATGTGGCGTGACTACAGTAAATCATGTGGCGTCACTACAGTAAATCATGTGGTGTCACTACAGTAAATCATGTGGTGTCATTACAGTAAATCATGTGGCGTGACTACAGTAAATCATGGTGAATGTTGTTGATTTGTGGACTGAAACCCTTGAATTTCGTTCATGGCTCAATGTTTCTGATCGTCTTAAAAAACACTTTACCTCATACAGGGTTTCTGCAGGTTAAATGAAGGTAAATTTAAGACCTTTTTAAGACCATTTAAAGAAAATGTAAGGAATAAATTGAAGGGAACATAACACGTCAATATGTTCTCTAAATGTAAATGTCTAAGCACACAATGAGTTGTATTAACAACACTTCAAAATTTGAAAATACAATTTCCAACAGATCTCCATAACTCAAAACATTTTATTTTACAAAAAAAATAGCTTAAAGTTTGAGATAGGAAATCTTGTGAAAGTGATTTTATGATTAAAAGAAGAACTAATATCTGCCAATGGGTTCATAAAAATCAATTTAATTCAAATGCAAGTTATTTCCATACCCACTGACAGATATTAGTTCTTGTTTTAAGCATAAACTCACTTAAGATTGTTCAATTTCTTAGAAAACAAGACTTATTTTCTTCATTTTGCATCTCAAGTAAATGTATGTTGATTTAAGGATGTTTAAATATTTGTAATGAATAACAAAAATTCTAGATATACATTTTTTTTTTGCAATTAAATTATTATTATTAATTTATTTTTTGTTTATAGTTTATTCTGTTTAAATTTTTCTGGGCTCTGTTTTAATGGTTAAATTAAATTTTATTAATGAAATCATTAAACAGACAATTTAACAGCAATTTATTAAAAGTTAATTTTAAAATTAATTTTTTAGGGCCCTATGAAATACGTTTTTTTTTTTTCTCAAATTCCGTCTTTTACTTTTATTCCATTTTTATGAATGGATTCTGCGGTTCCGTCCATGTTTTCTGCATCGCAGAAATCATAGGGCCCTAATTTAATGCCATGATATTGAATTTAAGACTTTCTGATTCAATTTAAGACATTTTTAGGGCCTTAAATTGTGGACGGTCAAATTAAGACTTTTTTAAGACCCGTGGAGGGATTGACAATAAGGACTAGGCAGCATGAAAGACGCTCAGGACAGTTAACGGATTTATCACCGGCCCGAATGGGTGTCATCATGACAGTTTTTCATTTGAACGTGTTAAGTCTTGCCAATTTAAACATTCAAGCGATTTTAAATCATTTAAGAGGTGAAAAACTCAATTCGGCACTGCCGATAACAAACTGCAGCTCTGAAATGCTTTCAAAGCATTGATGCAACACAAGCAATCTGTGTTGGACAGGAATCTCTTGTTCGAAGCGGAAACGTCCAACACACACACACACACACACACACACACACGCACAGAGAGGTCGAGGGCACTGGCGGTAAGCAATCTAAGATAAGAAGCGAGAGCGCAGCTGGATCAGCGTGTGTCTGCCTGAGCCGCTGTGCATATGAAATGTCATCTTGCTCTGGAGGAGAAGCGGTGAAATGAGTTCAGCAGTCACAAAATGAGTGCATGCAGGGAAAAAATAATGCAAGAGAAGATGAGAGATCCTCGGGCGGCCCCAGGGATGTCATTAAACAGAAAATAATCTGCTAATACATATAAAAACCATAAGTAGCGAATGATGTTCACAAACTACTTGAAAAACCTGTTTTGAGGTTAAACTGGGCTGGAACAATCTGGCAATCTCCAACTCAAAAATCTCAATTTAACCCATCCGTATTGACATCTGACTAGATGTTTCCGTATAGTGCACATTTGTACAATATTAGATTTGACTGTTCAGTGGGACAGGATTCATTCTATGATATATGCATGTAAATTAATTACGTTACCTGTAATGTTTATGGCCTCAGATTTATGTACTTCATCTTACATTTCATACAGTTGATTGACGAACATGAAGCAGAGCAACAACTTACTGTGTGATGGAGCCAATATAATACAAAACTCAAGATATCAGAAATGCCCCTGTATGAGTTTTTGTCTCATATTTTATATATATATATATATACAGTGGTGGTCAGAATTATTGGCACCCCTGGTAAATATGACCAAATATGGCTGTAAAAAATAAATCTGCATTGTTTATCCTTTTGATCTTTTATTCAAAAAATTCACAAAAATCTAACCTTTCATTGAAGTAAAAGAATTGAAAGTGGGGGGTAAATCACATTATGAAATAAATGCTTTTCTCCAAAACACGTTGGCCACAATTATTGGCACCCCTAGAATTTTTTATGAGTAAAATATCTCTGAAGTATATTCCCATTAATATTTACATGTTTTAGCACACCAGGGTGACTAGGAACATGAAATTGTCCAGCTATGACGTCTTGTTCCACAGGAGTATAAATATGAGGAAACACAAAGGCCAAATTCCCTTAATCATCATCACAATGAGTAAAGCCACAGAATATAGTTCCGACGTGCAGCAAAAGATTGTTGAGCTTCACAAAACAGAAAACAGCTAAAGCATTGAAAATCACCATTTCCACCATCAGGGCAATAATTAAGAAGTTCAATCAACTAAAGATGTTACAAATCTGCCTGGACGAGGACGTGTGTGTATATCGTCCTAATGCAGAGTTTGAGTGGCCAAAGACTCTCCAAGGATCATAAAGCGAGAGCAGAACTGTTGTGTGTCTCTGAGTAACACACAGCGGTGTTTCGTTTCTGAATGAATCTGCGTTTTGAGCGAATCAATCGGGTGAACTAATGATTCAATGACTCACTCATTTAGACATTTACCGCCACCTACTGGCAGTTTTAGTTTCTCATATAAAGGGCTCATGAACTGCATTGTTTTATTGTTTTATAATGTTTGCTGTGGTGCACTTATAATGTCAGTATGACTTTTTACATCAAAACTTTTTCCTACCCTGATTTTAACGTTTGATTTGAACGCTCTTTTTGAAGGGGCGTGTCTGCTGTGAGACTTCAGTGTAAACGCCCACTGCTGTGATTGACTGCTGTGAGACTTCAGTATAAACGCCCACTGCTGTGATTGGCTGCTGTGAGACTTCAGTGTAAACGCCCACTGCTGTGATTGACTGCTGTGAGACTTCAGTGTAAATGCCCACTGCTGTGATTGGCTTTTGTGAGACTTCAGTGTAAACGCCCACTGCTGTGATTGGCTGCTCTGAGACTTCAGTGTAAACGCCCACTGCTGTGATTGGCTTTTGTGAGACTTCAGTGTAAACGCCCACTGCTGTGATTGGCTGCTGTGAGACTTCAGTGTAAACGCCCACTGCTGTGATTGGCTTTTGTGAGACTTTAGTGTAAACGCCCACTGCTGTGAGTGGCTGCTGTGAGACTTCAGTGTAAACGCCCACTGCTGTGATTGACTGCTGTGAGACTTCAGTGTAAACGCCCACTGCTGTGATTGGCTGCTGTGAGACTTCAGTGTAAACGCCCACTGCTGTGATTGGCTTTTGTGAGACTTCAGTGTAAACGCCCACTGCTGTGATTGGCTTTTGTGAGACTTCAGTGTAAACGCCCACTGCTGTGATTGACTGCTGTGAGACTTCAGTGTAAACACCCACTGCTGTGAGTGGCTGCTGTGAGACTTCAGTGTAAACGCCCACTGCTGTGATTGGCTGCTGTGAGACTTCAGTGTAAACACCCACTGCTGTGAGTGGCTTTTGTGAGACTTCAGTGTAAATGCACACTGCTGTGATTGGCTGCTGTGAGACTTCAGTGTAAACGCCCACTGCTGTGATTGGCTGTTTAAACATAAGCTAAATCTGGCCCATAGTGTATACTACGCCATTTGGGACACAACCCACAGTTTTGAGCTAATAAACTAAGGTAATAAAGAGGAAGTGGCTCTTACAGCGTATGGGCGGTTTGGGCATCATGGTGGAGATGTCCTGGGACCAGTGTAGAGGAACCGAACCTCTGACCTGAACACAGGAGGAGAAACTGCCCGCAGTGAGTGACATGACGGAGGCGTCGTGGATAATCTGCTCCGTCTCGACCTCGTTCGCCACATCGCCCTAAAGACACACACATGCGACTCATTACAGTACAGTACAGTAGTAACAAGGCTGAAAACTTACCTAAGCTGTTTTCAAACTATTGCCGCTTGTTCAGTAAAAAGTTTGAGTGCTTCTTAACACTGTAATGCCTGACATGAAATCAGAAAAATCGAATTCTCTGAAATGGAACCGTTTATTGAAGACCCTAACAAATTATTAGGGGCCAAGCCCCAAAGGGGCTCTAGTAGGAACCGTAAGGAGGAAAATGATGAAAATTGGTACACTTGTAGTGATGGTAATGAATAGAAATCGGACCAACTTTGGGGTCTCTAGGACCAACTCTATAGCGCCACCACAGGTTCAAAAATTCACTTTTTAAATTGTTGTAACTTTTGAACCCTTTGATCTTAGTACACCTGATTCCTCTCATCATGGGGATCACATTCAACATTTTACATTATATCTCCACCCATTACAGTAGTGGCCATTTTGAAAAGTACAGTATTTTTGCTATTCCTCCTTCAAATTTTGTCCAATTCTTACGAAAATTGCACAGATGATCTTTGGACTGAGCCGCAAAGAAATGATCAATTAAAATGAAACTCGGTAGGCTTCATCAAAACCATGATCTGAGGGTCCATGCCAAAGTTGGGAACAGCGCCACCTACAGGTCATGAGATATGAAAAATGGCTATTTTTGCTCCTAACTTTTGAACAGTTTGTCAGAAAATCATGATCTTGGTGTCTCTATGGATTGATATGCCGAATCCTGGATACTGATTTTGCCAGGATCGGACGAACCATCAGTCCGCCATTTTGAAATTTGTCATAAATTGCAATATCTTTTAAACATAATCGACACAGATATAAGTTACTAAACTCATTACTGAAATCTAAATGCAGTTTATGTAGCATTGAAGAGTCTGATTAATTCATTTGAAAGGTTCACCGGTTCAAAAAGAGAGATATAAATATATCAAAATACTCATTATTCAGGTTTTGTTCACCTACTATTTCTTGGACACCCTATTCATTTGTCATGCTGCATTTTGCATGCTACACAGTACTGACATTTATTAATAAAACATTTTTTTGGGCCAGAGAAAGCTCTGTATTAAATTACAAATATTCTAATTATATTTATACAAGCATACTGTCTCTTTAAATAGCTACTTAAATCACAGTTAAATGATGAGTAGTTGACATTTTTCAGTCTGCACTTTTTAAAGCATCTTCACCATCATAAAGCATTACAGCGTTAACATCACAGAAAGCTTTGTGAGGCTTTAACGGCTGACAGCTTTAGAGCAAACAATCATTACATAATCACACCTGAACACACAGAGATAAATACATAAGAGCAGCACACAGCAGAACCAGAGCTTGTGTTGGACGGCTAACGCTCGCATGTGACAAACATACTAATAAAGAACACATGGCGACAGCATACGCATCGGTCTGTCACGAGTACGCACCTCGCAGTTGGCTCCTCGCTTGAGGAAACGCGTCCCTGCGAAGCGACTGGAACGCCGGGCGATCAGCGTGACGTACACCGGCCGACCGTAGATCAACAACTCTGAAAGAGAGAGTTTAAGGAAGCACAACACAAAATGCATGGACAAATCATGGGATATCAACATGCAGCAGATGTTTCATTAAAATAATTAATCAAGTACAATATTGTTCAAAAGTTTGGGCTCGCCATGGTTGCATTTATTTGATTAAAAATACAGTAAAAATTGTAACATTATTAAAATGTAAGATGTGAATATACAGTAAAGTGTAATTTATTCCTGTGATCAAAGCTGAATTTATCATCATTACTCCAATCTTCAGAGTCACATGACCCTTCAGAAATCATTCTGATATGATGATTATCAGTGTTATTTTTGTGGAAACTGATACATTTTATTTTTCATGATTCTTTGATGAATAGAAAGTTCAAAAGAACAGCATTTATTTAAAAAAGAATCTTTCGTAACATTATAAATGTCTATACTGTCACTTTTATTCAGCATTAAACTGATTTTTTCAGAAAAAAAAACTTACTGACCCCAAACTTTTGTATATTCTCTACTCATATATCAAGTGTTTGTGTGCTTCACAGTTCATATTTTGTTCAAATAAATGCATTTGGCTATTAAGTAATCCAGAGCTCGATGACACGCTTCATCTGTCTCCCATAATGCCGCTCACATCTATGAACTCGTTGACCGCTCATACAGGCTCCTCACAGGGGAGGTGGGAGAAGCGATTACAACGTCACAAGCAATCAACAGCGCCAGACTTTCTCCGGATGATTATTTCTCTCTTTGTGTTTCTTTAGCTTGTTTTGTAGCTGTTTTGTTCAGCTTTGACCCTCCTGAACTTTATGGGAAAAACAGGTCATATCAAGATGGGAAATAGGTGAAACTGGTGAACTAGCAGATCAAAACCAGGTCCAACAGCAGGTAGTTGAGCCCATAAACCCTCTAACCTAGCAGCTGGAAGCCATGTGATGCCATCAGAAGTTGGTTTTAGCTGTATTTTGCAGCAGGAAATAATATAATAAAAATAATTAAAAAAATTAAATTAGATTAAAAAGTTTTTGCTGCATTTTGCAGCAGGGAATAAAATAAAATAAGGGTATAAAAAAAAAAAGAAAAATATTAAATTGAATTAAATTAAATTAAATTAAAAAGTAGACACAAAAAAGTTTTACCTGTATTCAGCAGGGGGAAAATATAATAAAATAAAATAAAGAAAATAAATAAATAAGTATAAGTATGTTTTACCTGTATTTTGCAGAAGGGTATATAAAAAAATTTAAAAAGTAAAAAAAAATACATTAAAAAAGTAAGTTTTATCTGTATTTTTCAGCAGAAAATAAAATAAAAGTAGATTTTAACTATATTTTTATAAAATATATATTCTAAAATAAAATATAAAATAAATATAAACAAAATAACTTAAAAATATTACATTTAATTAAATTACATTAAAAAGTATACAGTAAAAAGTTTTAGCTGTATTCAACATGGGAAAAAAATTGTACATAATGAAATAAACAAATAAATAAATAAATAAATATGTTTTATCTGTATTTTGCAGCAGGAAATAAAATAAAATAATAAAATAAAAGTAGTTTAACTATATTTTGCATAAGAGTATAAAATAAAAAATATTAAATTGAATTAAATTACATTAAAAAGTAGACAGTAAAAAGCTTTAATTGTCTTCAGCAGGGAAAATAAAATAAAAAACAAATAAATAAAAAATTGCATTAAAAAGTAGGTTTTATCTGTATTTTGCAACAAGCAATAAAATAAAATATGTATATTTTAACTGTATTTTGTAGAACGGTATAAAAAAAATGGAAACTAACATTACATTAAAAAGGTAAGTTTTAGCAGTATTTTGCATCATGGTATGTGGAAAGCAACTGCAAAACTAGATTGCTCCCATGATAAATCTGCTGCTGCTATGTTTAGTTTATGGATGCTGTTTCTGTTTTTGTTATCTCACACACACACACACACACACACACACAGTTACGAACACATGCATGTGCATCAATGTGAACCAGGCACAGACTCTGTTTAGTCTGCTTTGAGGTTAGAGACGTTCATCTATATGAACCAGGATCATGAAAACATCCGCATGCACTTTAGACCACAGCCAGATGGTCACGGTGACAGATTTCAGACAACAACTTCATATCAGCTCATGCGCAAGTCAATATACAATTACAGAAGAAAACACTTTCATTTGCTGTCTGCATATCCCAACACGTAGCAATATAAAGGAGGACACAGCTTTTTTTTTTAAAATAAATCTAATGTTAAAGACTAACACAAACTTTTGAATAAAATAGACTAAAATACTAAAAACATTTAGCTCACTTCTGGAGTTAAACACACACACACACACACACACACACACACACACAATATATAAGAGGATACTGGATTGGCCGCAGAACCCGTGAATGATGTACAACAGCCAATCAGGATGCACGATGTCCTTGACTTTCTCCAGCAGACGGACGTTCCACACATACTTAGCATAGGGTTCGTTACTGAAGCCGTAAACAACTGAAACAAACACCTCAATTAACAATTCATACACAATACAAGACAAACAAAACACAAAGCAATTAAAAGATGATAAATAACTGGAGTCCTTTCCTTATAACAAGAAAAGAAATGAAAAAGGCCCAAACAAGCCAGACTGGAGACATTCGAGACTTTAAAATAAATTAAAAAAAAAAAAAAAAAAAAAAAAAAAAAAAAAAAAAAAATGAAAAATTTTAATAAAATTAAATAGAAAAAAATTCAGATTTTTACTGTATTTTACTGAAGGGTATACAATTAAAAATAAAATAAATAATAACACAAAAATAATAAAATAAAATGTAGAATTTAACTAGAAGGGTATAAATAAAATAAAATAAAATAAAATAAAATAAAATAAAATAATGTAGATTTTAACTGTATTTTGCTGAAGGGTATAAAATAAATAATAAAATAAAAATAATAAACTAAAATGTAGAATTTAACTGTATTTTGTAGAAGGGTATAAATCAAATTAAATTAAATAAAATTAAATTAAAAAAATGTAGATTTTAACTGTATTTTGCTGAAGGGTATAAAATAAATAATAAAATAAAAATAATAAAATAAAATGTAGAATTTAACTGTATTTTGCAGAAGGGTATAAATAAAGTAAAATACAATAAAATAAAATAATATAAATGTAGATTTTAACTGTATTTTACTGAAGGGTATACAATTAAAAATAAAATAAATAATACCATAAAAATAATAAAATAAAATGTAGAATTTAACTAGAAGGGTATAAATAAAATAAAATAATGTAGATTTTAACTGTATTTTGCGGAAGAGTATAAAATAAATAATAAAATAAAAATAATAAACTAAAATGTAGAATTTAACTGTATTTTGGAGAAGGGTATAAATAAAATAAAATAAAATTAAATTAAATTAAAAAAATGTAGATTTTAACTGTATTTTACAGAAGGGTATAAAAATTAAATAAAAAAATAAAACTACAAAAACAACTAAATTTAATTAAATTATATATAAAAAAATCTAATATATATAATATAATATATATATATATATATATTATGTTATATATTTATTTTATACCCTTCAGCAAAATACAGTTAAAATCTACATTATTTTATTTTATTTTATTTTATTTATACCCTTCTAGTTAAATTCTACATTTTATTTTATTATTTTTATGTTATTATTTATTTTATTTTTAATTGTATACCCTTCAGTAAAATACAGTAAAAATCTGAATTTTTTCTATTTAATTTTATTAAAATTTTTCATTTTTTTATTTTTTTAAAAAATTTATTTTAAAGTCTCGAATGTCTCCAGTCTGGCTTGTTTGGGCCTTTTTCGTTTCTTTTCTTGTTATAAGGAAAGGACTCCAGTTATTTTTTAATAAAAATAATAAAATGCAAATAAATATAAAATGAACCATAACATAAAAAATACAATTTAAATAAAATATCTATAAAATTATAAAAATCTAAGAAAAAAATACAATAAAATAAAAATATATACAATAAAATTTAAAATATAAATATATAAAATATACATATAAAATATGTAAAAATGTAAAATGAAATAAATAATATTGAAAAAAAGAATGCAATGCAATAAAAAACTAAATAAAATCAATAAAACACATCAGACCACACCTTGCGTGGGCAGCCCCTCCTCCTCAAAGATGTCAAAGCTGTCCTGTCTGCTGCCGGTGTGGAGCTCCTCGCTCTCTCCGGGGTCACACGGCATCTGCAGCAGCGTCAGGTTATACTGCAGCGAGTGGCTCAGGTCGTAGCTGTAACTAAAGGCCAGAGGGTCAAAGGGTCACATGCACTCACGGGATAAAAATAATCACTCTTCTCATTATTGTTGAGCAGCAGCACGCAGCATGCATTGTTGCTAGGTGACAGCATGTTGCCTAGAGATGAAGTGCCCTGAATGAACTTCAGAGAGATGCACAAGTTCATCAGCGTTCACATGCAATTATTTCAGCTTTCCACCAGACCACATCTCGTTTACAGACCCCTGTCCAAGCCGGACACAACGCTACGAAACGCCTGAGTTGGATGATTGTTGAGCGTCAAACATACTGTGTGGGTCGTGACTGAAACCAGACGACTGTTGTTTCAAACACACCGTCACAGTGAACTACGACATATAACACAGCATTAATAAACATGACGTGACAGTCGGACCAGTACAGGATTAATGCAAGTACAGCCAACATGACGGAAATGAAATGAGAAGCTGATCTCAGATTGATGAGGGAATTTGGTCAATGATATACATTTAATGACCTCATTAATAATCATATATACAGCCACATTCAAAATCAGGGTAATTTTTTTTAAATAATAAAAATAATAGGCTCAGATCAATAAAGATCAATAAGGGTCAATGATATGATATTGATTTTTCCAGACTTGATGGACATGTGAAAATGACAAGAAAGGAAACAAAAAAGGTCCAAACAAGCCAAACTTGAGACCTTTTAGACTTTAAAATGAAAATAAATAAATAAAATAAAAATAAAATATAAAATTTAAGATAATAAAAGAATGTCTTTATGGACCTTGCTTTGTGCACTGGTGCGCAGTCATGTTGGAGCAGAAAGGGGCCGTCCCCAAACTGTTCCCACAAAGTTGGGAGCATGAAATTGTCCAAAATGTCTTGGTATGCTGAAGCATTAAGAGTTCCTTTCACTGGAACTAAGGGGCCAAGCCCAACCCCTGAAAAACAACCCCACACCATAATCCCCCCTCCACCAAACTTTACACTTGGCACAATGCAGTCAGACAAGTACCGTTCCCCTGGCAACCGCCAAACCCAGACTCATCCATGGGATTGCCAGACAGAGAAGCGTGATTGGTCACTCCAGAGAACACGTCTCACTGCTCTAGAGTCCAGTGACGGCGTGCTTTACCCCACTGCATCCCACGCTTTGCATTGCACTTGGTGATGTAAGGCTTGGATGAGCTGCTCGGCCATGGAAACCCATTCCATGAAGCTCTCTACACACTGTTCTTGAGCTCATCTGAAGGCCACAGAAGTTTGGAGGTCTGTAGCTATTGACTCTGCAGAAAGTTGGCGACTTCTGCGCACTGTGACCCTCAGCATGCGCTGACCCCGCTCTGTGATTTTACATGGTCTATCACTTCGTGGCTGAGTTGCTGTTGTTCCCAATTGCTTCCACTTTGTTATAATCCCACTAACAGTTGAGCGTGGAATATTTAGTAGTGAGGAAATGTCAGGAATGGATTTATTGCACAGGTGGCAACCTATCACGGTACCACGCTTGAGTTCACTGAGCTCCTGAGAGCGACCCATTCTTTCACAAATGTTTGTAGAAGCGTCTGCATGCCTAGTGCTTGATTTACACACCTGTGGCCATGAAGTGATTGAACACCTGAACTCAATGATTTGGAGGGGTGTCCCAATACTTTTGGCAATATAGTGTGTATATATATATATATATATATATATATATATATATATACACACAGAGCTCGACATTAAGCCTGTTCACGTGCTTGCCCTACGGACAAGTAATTCTGTCATTCACTTGTCCGAGTAAAAAATTTGCTTGTCCGGAAAAAATTAGATTTTTTTTTGTAAATATAATTTATTCTGAAGCAATATTCTCAGCAGTGTTCAATCAGCTTTGCCATATTTAATATCCCTAATCGTATTAAATATAGGCTATGCTTCAGCTTTCACTTTATATTCTTAAATTTGATCAATAAATTAAATTAGAATAAGACACTATAGGGCTGTTACCAATCAAATTAAATAATTTACTCTGAAAAATTACAACTGCATTAAATAATGTTATGAGATTGTTTTAAATATTTTTTGAATATACAAATAAGAAATGTTGGAAAGTAACTTAACCACCAGTAGGTGGCGGCAGGTGACCGTCTTAATGAGTGAGTCATTGAGTCGATTCGTTCAAACGGCTGATTCATTCCAGAATGAGGCAGTCGTTTAGGAATAGGTCACTGAATCTTTGATTCAACCGATTCATTCAAAACGCTGAATCATTCAGTAACACACTGTTGCTGTGAGACGCGTTATGGTTCTGCTGTGATCTTTGGAACTATTTTCGCTGCTGAAATAGAACAAAAACTGTAAATATTGCATCTAAAATGTAAGTGACTCAATGTTAATAGTTTATGGAACTGTCATATGAAATCAGTGTCATTTTCAATCGTGATGTTATTCTGGAAAACAGCACTCTTGCTTAACTGTATCATATGTTATAAATATAAAAACTCCACATTTGTAATTGTCACCGCAGTGTGTTACTGAGTTTCTCTGTGTGAGATCTCATTTGTTGAGGCTGCGCGAGCATCAACAGCACAATCTGGATACCGTCAGTACATTATACATTATATATTATTATCCACTATCGATCGCCACTTACACTAAATGAATGCAGAATCATTCTCGTGTTTTGGTGATTCCCTAGTCATTTTTTGTTATTGACGTTTTAATCAGGATACTTGTCCGGTCGGGCAAGTAAAATTCTTTCACTTGTCCCTTCAAAAAATCCACTTGTCCCGGACAAGCGTTAATGTCGAGCCCTGTATATAATATAAAATAATGAAAAAAAATGCAAAATGTAATACATTTTAATATAAAACACAAAATAATAAAATAAAAAGCGAAATACAATCGAATTAAATCTAAAAGTAAATATAAAATAATATAACAAAAATATATAAAATATAAAATCTTATGTACAATGAAATATAAACATAAAAATATCAAATATCAAATAAAGAAATAAAATTCAATATTGAATAAATTTAAAAATAAAGCAAAATAATAAAATATAAAAAAAATAAACTGCAAAACACAATATAAAAAGATTTTATTAAATCTAATAGTACATATAAAATAATAGAACATAAAAAAATAATATAATAAAAAAATATATAAAATACGATAAAAATCATATGTACAATAAAATATAAACATATAATAAATGTTATATTTATATATCTTTTCCTCTTTCTTTTTTTTTACTGCCCAGAAATGGATGGATGAAGGTCTCATTAAAGTCTGAAATTCTTGGGGGTAGGAAAAAAAAAAAAAAAAAACTTCATTAATATGAAAATTTTAATTTTGATCACTTGAAAATTTTACCTTAAAAATATGCTTGAAAAATTGAAAATAATCATCCCCTACAACTATTCAATCAATGTGAGAGGAAAACACTTTAACACTTTTGTATATTTTAACAACTTTGGTTGAAAATGGTATAAAAGTAAAAAATCCACAAACACACTTTACAAGCAAAACATATGAAAAACATTTAAATAAAGTGATAAAACAATAGAACATATAACATTGTAACATTTGTAGCAGTTTGTCCCACACTAGATCTATTGTTTTAGCATTTTTTAAACATGTTTTGCTTGTAAAGTGTGTTTGTGCAATTTTTCTTTACAATAAATAAGAAATGCTTTAATATTTTGTGATCTAATAAAACATCCAGAAATTTTAAGTGTTCAAACAGGTTTTAGGGCTGATGATGATTTGTTATTTGATAGTTATTTCAGCTGCTTCTTTTCTAAAATCAAAGTAACAACAGACCGTTTTATGAAGGAAACGTTATGGCCAGATTGATGAAAAGAAGCGAGGACAAGCAAGGCCACATGAGGTGTGTATCTGAGGAACTCATCTCCATGACAATGATCTGAGAAGTTATGCGAGGCCACGGCATTATGAGTATGAGACGCTTTCAAAAGGGCTTGGAGATAAACGACAAGACGCTTCAGTTCACCACTCACCTGAAGTAGAAGTTACTGGACAGATCCACATTCTGGAATATTCTCACGTATCTGGGGAAAAACACATTAAAGAGAAAACAGAACAAAAAGTCAAGAATAATCTGAATTTGTTCATGCTATAAAAATGAATTTATTGGGCCTACACTACTGGTTAAAAGTTTAGAATAATTCCGATTTTTTTAAGTTTTTGAAAGAGTCTCTTCAAAGCTGCATTTATTTAAACAAAAAATACAGTAAAAATTGTGAAATATTACTCCAGTGTAAATCAGCTGTTCTCTATGTGAATATATAATAAAGTGTAATTTATTCCTGTGATCAAAGCTGAATTTATCATCATTACTCCAGTCTTCAGTGTCACATGATCCTTCACAAATCATTCTAATATGATGATTTGATGCTCAACAAACATTTATGATTATTATCAGTGTTGAAAACAGTCATATTTGTGTGGAAACCGTTCTTTGATGAATAGAAAGTCCAAAAGAACAGCATTTATTTGAAATATAATCTTTTGTAACATTATAAATGTCTTTACTGTCACTTTTGAATTTAATTCGTCCTTAAAAAAATCATTTCTTTTGAAAAATCTTTTCTTTCTTAGTAGTGCATCACAGTTTCCACAAAAATATGACTGTTTTCAACATTGATAATAATCATAAATGTTTCTTAAGCATCAAATCCTCATATTAGAATGATTTCTGAAGGATCATGTGACACTGAAGACTGGAGTAATGATGATAAATTCAGCTTTGATCACAGGAATAAATTACACTTTACTATATATTCACATAGAGAACAGCTGTTTTACACTGGAGTAATATTTCATAATTTTTACTTTATTTTTCATCAAATAAATGCAGCCTTAGTGAGCAGAAGAGACTAAAAATCTTAATTATTCCAAATGTTTGACCGGTAGTGTAGGTTGAATGCTTAGATCGGTGCTACATTCATTAAGTATCAGATCTACATGGTAGAATACCACAGTACTGCCAAGGTACCAAAAAAACCAAAAAAAAAGCAGCCATTAATCCACCAAACTTAGACTTAAATTGGACACTAAGACGCAAACGGCGTCTCATGTTACCTGAGTCAACAGTTACAGGCTGTACTACTGAAAGTACTCTGTGTTATTGTAAATCTCTAACACACATCACAAGTGACGAGCAGCAAGCTTCCATTGCCATCACACACACACGGCAGAAATAAGAGACGTGTGAATTGCATCCTGAGATCAGAGTGACCGACCGCAGCGGGACAGACAGCGTGTGAGGAAAACCAGATCCAAGAAACAACCTACTAACATACATACTGTTACTACAACTTTAATACACATACTGAAAACAGTAATATATGTGGGTTTTCTCTATGCAAAGAGCATCAAATGACCTAGCATTGTCAGTGCAATGCACTCAAATTGAAATGCAATGAGTTTTGACTCATTTATTCTGACTGCCAAAAGTGAAGACAATTTGACACAAAAGTGGATTAAAAATGCTAAATAATATAATAACTCGATGCCACTCCGAATTTATATGACATAATGAGGTCACATGACACTAATATAGCAACTACAAATGATTTAGAATTTAACCCTGTAAAGCCTATCACATGAAATAATAATAATAAATATAGCTGCAAACAGCAATTATCGGGGCCAAGCATAACAGAAGCAAACATGGAAGCTAGCAGCAGACCAACTGCAAAAATGAGTAAAGACATTTGGAGACAATTTTAAGCAGAAAGGTTGAAAACCCATAAATACATTGAGTTGTATAGAGCCAATTTCATGTTTTGTTTAATTATAGCGCCAACAAGTGGCACAGTCCCACTGTTTTTTTTTTGTGTGTCCTCAGCGTGCCCCCATACATAAGCGTGTCAAATTTGGTGAAAATATCTCATTTCGTTTAGGTGTTATAGACATTTGTATTTATGAGCATATAAAAAAATAACCCACATCGACTTTGATTGTTTTTTTTTGCCACTTACTATCAAAATTTTGACATTTGTCCATTAATATTTAGTCAACCCGCTATGATTCCGATTTTCCTACGGTGGTTTTGTCTCGATCAGACTAATGGTTTCGAAGATATTCGCAAAAGTTGTTTAAGCGCTAAATCACAACGTTGAATAAACCGTAAGGCAAAACTTAGCATGTTTGGTATCATTGGACTCGGCAAGGATTTAGGAATCTAAGGATATGACTCCTGTGAAAATAAGTCAACCGAAGCATGTGAATATTTGATTTTACCACTAGGTGGCGCTGGTTAGAAACTTCTCAGGCATTTACAGGGCATCGTCTCGATGACCCATACCGAATTTCGTAACGTTACGCTAATGCAGTCATAAAAAAAAAAAAAAACAGCATTTTACTAGAAAATTCTAAATGGTCGACGCCCAATATGGCCGATATGGAAAATTGGATATCTTTGACTCAGCATGCCGCCCCGAATCTAATGAGACCACTTTTATGATTTTTGGGCAAACCGTTCAGAAGTTATAAGCAAAAATAGCCATTTTCGCATCTCCGGACCGGTAGGTGGCGCTGCACCGAAACGCAGCATGTAGCCTCAGGTAATGCTTGTGATGATCTGTACCAAGTTTGGTCAGAATACGATAAAGTGTTGCGGAGATACAGCCTTATAACTATTTTCGCAAGTGCTATGTAAAATTCGTTAACGCCTTATTCAAAAACAGTTTGATGAATCGACTTGAATTACGTAACTTTTTGTTGGCATTGTCTGAAGATGATCTGGTTAAATTTTCGTGTTTTCAATCGAATCATCGTGAGCCACGGAATCAGAGGAAAAAATTATTTTGTTTCTAACCCTTACGGTTCAAAGTTTATTAGCACAAACGTAAGTGCAAATTTGGACAGTTGGTGGCGCTAGAGGGATTGAGTTAGAGACTCCAAATTTGCTGTGGTGACAGTTCAGACTGTCCTCTATCTGTGTGCCAAATTTCATAACTTTCCTGCAAGCGGTTCTATGGGCTGCCATAGACTCAATAGCGGAAGAAGAAGAAGAAACGGAAGCCAACCGATACGATAGGTGCCCACACACCTTCTGTGCTTGGCCCCTAATAATAATAATAATAGGAAAAATTATACATTATGGCTCATATACTGCAAAATAGTGAGAACATGGAGGAAAAAAACACCTCAAAACAACCCAAATTTCATTCAGAGGCCCAAAATGAGAAAAATATGCAATTTGGTGCAAAATTTTGGACAAAAATTAAGGTACATGTAAATCAATGAGATCTTTATAAATAAATGCATATAAATATCAATATCTGCCAATAATACGTCTTAGTAAGATGATATTTAAATGCTTAGTTTTATGTAGTTTTAAAACATATAACGCAATGCAATACAATGATGATTGAGAGATAACAAATAAACCTTCCTCAAAAGCCTGATGATCATATTTGATACTCATGATTTTTCTAATAAATGATGATGGATAATCAAGTAAACCGAAGCTGCTTCAGTGCAGCTGAAATATTACTAACAATATCAAAGTTATTCTTACGTTTACTTAATAAAAACAAACAGCAAAGTTGTGAAAAGTTCTCATCATTTTAGAGGCCTTAGAAATGTGCTTGATACAGTAGGCAGTCAGTCATTATGTGACCAAATCTGTACAACCTTATTGGTCACTCAATACAACTAATGCTGAGATATTATTGTTATCATCAAATATGTCTCGTAAGCGGACTCACCGGGCCTCATCAGGGTGTGTGACTCTCACCGAGTCATTGGGAATGTAGATCATACTCGTGTCTTCAATCTTATAAATCGAGTGGCCGCCGATGTCAGCCATTTTACGACGTTTCGTGATCAACACAATATAGTATCCCTCCAGAAACCGCACAAAACCTGAAAGACACAAGAGACAAGAGTAAATCACAATGACAATTAGATCTCGTTAGTTAAAGGAACACTCCACTTTTTTTTGAAAATAGGCTCATTTTCCAACTCCCCTAGAGTTAAACACGTTTTCTAATCCATTCAGCCGATCTCCAGGTCTGGCGGTAGCACTTTTAGCATAGCTTAGCATAGATCATTGAATCTGATTAGACCATTAGCATCTCGCTCAAAAATGACCAAAGACTTTTGATATTTTTCCTATTTAAAACTTGACTCTTCTGTCGTTGCATCATGTACTAAGACCGACGGAAAATGAAAAGTTGCGATTTTCTAGAGCGATATGGCTAGGAACTATACTCTCATTCCTGCGTAATAATCAAGGAGCAATGATATTACGCAGCGCCTGAAAATAGGCTAACTTCTGTCAACATAACCAACGTTGGAAGTTACCTAGCTGGGGACTATTTTCAGGCGCTGCGTAATATCATTGCGCCGTTGCACCCATGGTACGGCAGCAACATTCCTTGATTATTACGCAGGAATCAGAGTATAGTTCCTAGCCATATCGGTCGAGAAAATCACAACTTTTCATTTTCCGTCGCTCTTAGTACACGATGTAACTACAGAAGAGTCAAGTTTTAAATAGGAAAAATATCAAAAACTCTTTGGTCATTTTTTTGAGCGAGATGCTAACGGTCTAATCAGATTCAATGATTTATGCTAAGCTATGCTAAAAGTGCTACCGCCAGATCCGGAGATCGGCTGAATGGATTAGAAAACGGTAAAACTCAACTGTTTAACTCTAGGGGAGTTGGAAAATGAGCCTATTTCAAAAATAGTGGCGTGTTCCTTTAACTGCATTCATTTTTTTGTTTAATTTAGTTTTATTTCGCGCCATGCCAGCTACCATGTATGGAAGCCCTAAAAGGCCATGGATATTATTTTTTTCTTTCTTGTTTTCTCATTATCACAAATAAATTTTCTCGTGATTTTGACGTAACAAAAGTTGTTCTCCAAGTTACACAACAGCGCCAACAGGGGGCAGTAAATATAACTGATGGGAAATATAAAACAAAAAAATAATAAACCATGGCCTCTTAGGGCTTCCGTAACCATGACTATATTTATGACAAAGGACAAGACACACACACAAAGAAATTAAAAATAACAACACATTAACTAATTTCATTAACATGAACTAACAATAAACAATACTTCTCACTCAAAAAATATGTAGGCATAAATTTTAAATGTATGTAATTGAGCTGCATATAAAATTTTACAGTTTTAATATTAACTAATACACTTAATATGATTAATATTTATCAGTCATACTCTGCTCTAAAAAAAACAACAACATTGGAATAGTTTGATTTTAAAGCATGTATTCAACTCTTAAATTTAGGCCTAAATATTTTTTGAGTGTACAGCATCTATTAATCTTTTTTTAATCAACATTTATGCATTTTATTTTTACTAACTAACATGAACAATTGGGTTTTTTTTATATATAAAACAAGTGCTGTAAAAAAGTTTTGCTCATAATTAGATCATGTTAGCTGATGCATTAAAGCCACAATACGTAATTTTTCGCCGCTAGCGGTCTCTTATTCAAAACAAAGGCGTCTTGACTTGATTGGGCGGAGCTTTTATTCTGCCGCAGACGAGCTCTTCCGCTTCTTCCGCTCGTGTGTGTGGGGGAACGCAGCGCTGTTTTATCATATTACACACATTTGAGTGTGTTAAAGTTATGTTATAATGCTACTCCGCGCTACTATGAGACACTTGTTCACACTGCAGTGCACTAGATCAATATTAGGCATGGTAAAACATGGTACTCGCGGTAAATCAAGAACACCAGATTTAAACAATAAGACTAACTGTGTTGAGCTGTAGAACAATGATTAGTTTCTGTCCATGAATGATCCAAACAGTTGCTCACCTGTCTAATAAAACACATCATATATTAAAGCGTCTTTGGCGTCTACATGGTTTCTACAAAATAAAACCGGAGGGTAACGCGGGTATGATGTCATTGATAGGCGACGCACGGTCCGTGTCCTGGTTAAAATAGCTTATTTCTTCGGATTTAAACATTCTTGGAAACATTTGGGATAATGTAAGTACACAAGTCAACACAATATATAACACTGTTCTAGTGGTTTTTGGATATTCTAAATCCAAAAATCTTACATACTGTGCCTTTAATGAGATCTTATTGTCAAGTGTTGCCATTTTAATTTTTTTAGATCAAGGCTTGTTTAAGATGCTTGTGAAACAAAACAGCTCTCTTATGGACTTTTCTTATTGCTGTTACATAAAATTAATTATGAATATGAATTTGCCGAAAATATATACACAGTGTTGTACAAACAGAAGATTAAATATTATTCATTAAAGTGTCTCAAAGCTCATGTGGCCGTCAAGAGTCTCTTCTGATGTCATATGCAAACACGACTGAGCGACACACAAATAAAGATGTTTCACAATAAACAAGACTTGAACAAACACACTCATTTTTGCTACATGACGCATGGTGTTCGTCATTCTTTCTAGTGTTCTTAAAGATCCATATTATGCTTTTTTACAGAGTCTGTTATTTTCTGGCTCTACTAGAGCAGGTTTTCCTGCTTGAATGTTGATTATTTCCTCATATTCTCCATTGCTCCTCTCTTCCCAGTCTGTCAGTAACGCTCTGTTTAGTTCCTGTCTCTATGAAGCCCCTCCTTCTGAAAAAGCACAATGTGCTCTGATTGGTCGGCTGGAGCAGTGTGTTGTGATTGGTCAAGCGCTTCCAGAGTGTTTGGAAAATGCCCCGCCCCTTACCATAACCGGCAGTTTAATTTCAGTGGTTGAAGGCGAACACATCCCTCTAATGTTGAGACGTGAGGGTGTAATCAAACGCTGTGTTTGTCATGAACCCCATGTGACTGTTGTTTCTCATCACACAAACACATCTATCAGGTGTGTCATAAACGCATGACACACATCAATGTTCTGAACTGGTGTTGTTTGTGCACTAAATTCTCACTTCTTATTACTTCCACAACGCTCCTTCAGTGGTGATTAAAGGCGAATCTAAACAGTTTCGATGGCTAACCCGACTAAAAGTGAGATTTCACCAGATGGGTGTCAGAGGAGGTAGGTCATGACCCGGAGATCATCACCCAGTTTCTCACAGTGCCGACCTGATTCTGACCTGCGGGTTCTATATTGTAACTATATTACTATAATGACTAAAATAAAACCGAAAAAAATACAAATCATAGCTGAATAGAAAGACAAAATAAAAAAGACAAAAGCACACAACTAAATTACTAAAATTACTAAAACTAAAATAAAAATAAAATTAAAGCCAAATAGAAATATTAAAAAATAATAAAAATAACAAAAGCGCACAACAAAATTACTAAAACTTCCACTAAAATTAAAAATAAAACTGAAGAAATAAAAGCAAATTCTAAATATTAATAAATACTATAATAATAGTATATAAATAATACTTTAGGACTTCAGTAATTACTAAAATTACTGAACCTAAAACTGAAATAAATATAAAGCTAAATAGAAATATTAAAAATACAAATTAATTTAAAAAAAAATGAAAAATAAAAATAACAAAAAAAATACAATTACTAAAACTTCCACTAAAACTGAAAAAAATAAAAGCAAATTCAAAATATTAATAAATACTATAATAATACTATATAAATAATACTTTAGGACTTTAGTCATTACTAAAATTACTAAACCTAAAACAAAAACCTAATAAACAATTACAAAAGCACATAACAAAACTTCCACTAAAATTAAAACTAAAACTGAAAAAATAAAGGCAAATTCAAAATGCTGATAAATACTATAATAATAATAATAATAATAATAATAATAGCATAAAATAATACTTTAGTACTTTAATACTTATTAAAATTATTAAACCTAAAACTGAAATAAATATAAATTAAAGCTCTAGCAATAAAAAAAAAAAAATGCTAAAAGCACATAAAATGACTAAAACTAAAATAAATATAAATTAAAGCCAATTAGAAATATTAAAAACAAAACCTAATGAACAACAAAAGCACACAACAAAATTACTAAAACTTCCACTAAGATTAAAACTAAAACTGAAAACATAAAAGCAAATTCATAATATTAATAAATACTATAACAATAGTATATAAATAATACTAAAAATAACAATGACCAGGAAACACAAACTGGTGATAAAGCATCCAGAAGGTAAAAACTGATTCATTTTATTTTAATCAGTTTCTGTCGTCTCACTTCAGTAACGCACCTGACAAGCAGTCGAGCTCATATCAATGGAATTGAAATGAACAAAATGACGACTCAAGACAGAATCGATGAAAGAGACGCTGAATGAGACTCGCTCTCGTTTGTATGTTGTGGCCTTCCAGCTGAGAAAGTTTGGCAGGGGCATCAAAGACACGAGAGTGGGCAGAGCTCTCATTCAATGGTGTTTCTATGGCGACGGGGTGCCAGTGTGCGAAGCATCTCAGGTGAACAGCGTGGGCATCCGCACACTTCTGAAGTGTTTGCCTGACCTTTAGGCGGCACACGTACCTGCACAATCGCACCCTTACAACGCTGGCTAATTGCATTAGCGCACAACTAATTGGCAAGACTGAGGAAAACAGGAAATAAAACTTCAAGTAAACGAGGAAAAAGGGCTTACCCACAATGCCGTAGGCAGATACGGCTCTGGAAAGACCGGAGGATCCCTTCTGCCCGATCTTAGTGCGATTGCCCAGATCCAGGCGGCCCAGCAGCTCCCGCACTTCCTGTTGACTGTAAACATGCTGCCAAACACACACACACACACAATCACAGTTAAAACATTCATACACACAATAAAGACACACATTTACACTGAACAAAACTACCTTCACATCAGGGTTGATCTCGGCAGCCATTGACTACCGTAGTGGGGAAAAAAATACTATGGTAGTCAATGGCTGCCGAGATCTGCTTGGTTACAAACATTCTTCCAAATATCTTCCTTTGTGTTTAACAGAAAGAAACTCATGCGGGTTTGGAACAACTTGAGCGTGACTAAATGATGACAGAACTTTCATTTTTGAGTGAATTATCCCTTTAAAACAAAATTAAGAGTATTAGAAATGTTGTAGGGATGCACTGATAGGATTTTTTTGCCGATTTTAACGAACAACTATTGGCCGATTCCGATACCCAAACATATATTAATAAACAACTATTAGCCGATTCCGATACCCAAACAGATATTAATAAACAACTATTAGCCGATTCCGATACCCAAACAGATATTAATAAACAACTATTAGCCGATTCCGATACCCATACAGATATTAATAAACAACTATTAGCCGATTCCGATACCCAAACAGATATTAATAAACAACTATTAGCCGATTCCGATACCCAAACAGATATTAATAAACAACTATTAGCCGATTCCGATACCCATACAGATATTAATAAACAACTATTAGCCGATTCCGATACCCAAACAGATATTAATAAACAACTATTAGCCGATTCCGATACCCAAACAGATATTAATAAACAACTATTAGCCGATTCCGATACCCAAACAGATATTAATAAACAACTACTGGCCGATTCCGATACCCAAACAGATATTAATAAACAACTATTAGCCGATTCCGATACCCATACAGATATTAATAAACAACTATTGGCCGATTCCGATACCCAAACAGATATTAACGAACAACTATTAGCCAATTCCGATACCCATACAGATATTAACAAACGACTATTGGCCGATTCCGATACCCAAGCAGATATTAATAAACAACTATTAGCCGATTCCGATACCCAAACAGATATTAATAAACAACTATTAGCCGATTCCGATACCCAAACAGATTTTAATAAACGGCTATTAGCCGATTCCGATACCCAAACAGATATTAATAAACAACTATTAGCCGATTCCGATACCCAAACAGATATTAATAAACAACTATTAGCCGATTCCGATACCCATACAGATAATAATAAACAACTATTAGCCGATTCCGATACCCATATTAACGAACAACTATTAGCCGATTCCCATACTCATATTAACGAATGACTATTAGCCGATTTCGATACTGATACAGATATTAATGAACAACTATTAGCCAATTCCGATACTGACATTAACAAACAACTAGATTCCGATATTAATGAACAACTATTTGCCGATTCTGATAGATATTAATAAACAACTATTAGCTGATTCCGATAACGATATTAACGAACAACTATTAGCCGATTCTGATAGCGATATTAACGAAGAACTATTAGCCGATTCTGATACCGATATTAACGAACAACTATTAGCCGATTCTGATACCGATATTAACGAACAACTATTAGCCGATTCTGATACCAATATTAACGAACAACTATTAACCGATTCTGATAACGATATTAACGAACAACTATTAGCCGATTCCGATAACGATATTAGTGAACAACTATAAGCCGATTCCGATATTAATAAACAACTATTAGCTGATTCCGATACCAATATTAGTGAACAACTATAAGCAGATTCCGATATTAATAAACAACTATTAGCTGATTCCGATACCAATAATAACAAACAACTACTGGCCGATACCGATATTAACAAACAAATATTGGGCGATTACAAAATAGATAATAACAAACAACTATTGGCCGATTTCGATACCAATAATAACAAACAACTATTGGCCGATACCGATAATAACAAACAACTATTGGCCGATTTCGATACTGATAATAACAAACAACTACTGGCTAATTCTGATGCTGATAATAACAAACAACTATTGGCCGATACCGATATTAACGAACAAATATTGGCCAATTACGATACTGATAATAACAAACAACTATTGGCCGATTACGATACCGATATTAACAAACAACTATTGGCCAATACAGATATTAACGAACAAATATTGGCCGATTACAAAACAGATAATAACAAACAACTATTGGCTAATTCTGATACCGATAATAACAAACAACTATTGGCCGATACGGATATTAACGAACGAATATTGGCCAATTACGACACCGATATTAACAAACAACCACTGGCCAATACAGATATTAAAGGACAAATATTGGCCATTTACGATACAGATAATAACAAACAACTATTGACCGATTACGTTACCGATATTAACGAACAACTATTGGCCGATTATGATACCGATAATTACGAACAACTATTGGCCAATTACGATACCGATATTAACAAACAACTATTGGCCGATTACGATACCGATATTAACAAATGGCCAATACTGATATTAATGGACAAATATTGGCCAATTACTATACAGATAATAACAAACAACTATTGACCGATTACGATACCGATAATAACGAACAACTATTGGCCAATTATGATACAGATAATAACAAACAACTATTGGCTGATTACGATACCGATAATAACGAACAACTATTGGCCAATTACGATACAGATAATAACAAACAACTATTGACCAATTACGATACCGATAATAACGAACAACTATTGGCCGATTACGATACCAATATTAACAAACAACTATTGGCTGATTCCGATACCGATATTTTGACACTTGCTCTCTTATTTGAACTTTTGTCATTAAAATAGATTAGTGTTTTAATTGTTTTAAATTAGCAAAGTTCAAAAACGCATGCATTAAAGTATACTAGCTAGTTTATTGCTGCATCATCAAATAATTTCGATTGAACATGAATTGGATCTATTTAACATTTGACAGGCCAACATTAAAACATAAATACAACAGAAGAAAGATGCGTATGAAATAAACAGTGGTTCTCAGATACAGAAATAAAGTAATCAAATGTAAAATAGATTCTTCACTGTATAAATTAAATATACATTAATCCTTATTAAAGTTACAAAAGTTATTCCGTCAAGAGCAGTGAACAATCCCCCCCCCATCTTTTGTTGTTTGATTAACATTAAAACACAGACGACAGCAGGAATATTCAGCTGCTTTCACTTTAAGAGCTGCACGGATCCAATATACTGATACACAAGCATTTTATTTCTCAACTGTTTACGTTCATTTAAGATATAACCGATTATGTTTCAAGACGGGCATTTTTTAATGTAAATTTGTGTAAATTAGAAGAAGGAGAACTCAATTCAGAATCTGCTCGCTGCACATGCTTCGGATGTGTGAGCACACAAAACTTCACACACAGTGAGTAGATCTGAGTTCTCTTTCGAGTCTTTTTGCGCTTGAATATTTAAATTCGCAAGGCTTAAAAACACATGTAAAGGATAAACTCCCGATCGTTGTTCACGCTGGCGGTCCTTATTGTCCACCCTTGCTGTACAGATTTCATTTTGAGTTAGCAAGTATTTAATTATTTTACCAAGAGAAAAACGTTGGATTACGCAACAGACATTATTCAACTCAGTGCCTTCACACAGTAAATTAATAAACCATCAGTTTGTTATATCAGCTTTTTTCATGCTATAACCGATATGCTGATGGTTTTAAATTGATAAAAAATCTGCCGATATATCAGTGCATCTCTAAAATGTTGATATAATATATAAAAATCCCTTCGATATAAACTCACAATTGAATCTATTTGTATGTAGCGCCCACTTTTCTCGATCTAATCAAATCCCGCCCTCAAAAAATATGTCACATTATGGAAGTAAAATAGGTTGCAAGCATCATTTCATGTTGACTTGCTTCTAAAGAAGTGAAACGGAGGTGTGTTTGTGTGTGAAACAATCAGAACAGCTCACCTTATCATCAATAATGACCAGATCTCGCGGTTCAGTGCGGTCGATCTTCAGGACGCGATGTTTCGTTTGAGCGTTATTACTCCCCACAAGAAAATACCTCTGAGAAAAAGAAAAATAACGTGATTAAAAATCATATGAACCCCTTGCAGAATCTGTGAAAATGGGAATACTTTTAACAAAATAAACGAGATCATACAAAATTCATGTTATTTTTTATTTAGTGCTGTCCTGAATAAGATATTTTACATAAAAGATGTTTACATATAGTCCACAAGACAAAAAAAGCTGAATTTATAAAAATGACCCCGTTCAAAAGTTCATAAACCCTTGATTCTTAATCCTGCGTGTCGTTCCCTGATGATCCACGGCTGTGTGTGTGTGTGTGTGTGTCGTTCCCTGATGATCCACGGCTGTGTGTGTGTGTGTGTGTGTCGTTCCCTGATGATCCACGGCTGTGGCTGTGTGTGTGTGTGTGTGTGTGTGTCGTTCCCTGATGATCCACGGCTGTGGCTGTGTGTGTGTGTGTGTGTGTGTGTGTGTGTGTGTCGTTCCCTGATGATCCACGGCTGTGTGTGTGTGTGTGTGTGTGTGTGTGTCGTTCCCTGATGATCCACGGCTGTGTGTGTGTGTGTGTGTGTGTGTGTGTGTATGTGTGTGTGTGTGTGTGTGTGTGTCGTTCCCTGATGATCCACGGCTGTGTGTGTGTGTGTGAGTGTGTGTGGTTCCCTGATGATCCACGGCTGTGTGTGTGTGTTTGTGATGGTTGTTCTTGAGTCTCTTGTTTGTCCTGAGCAGTTAAACTGACCAACGTTCTTCAGAAAAATCAAGAACAACCATCACAAACACACACACAGCCGTGGATCATCAGGGAACGACACACACACAGCCGTGGATCATCAGGGAACGACACACACACAGCCGTGGATCATCAGGGAACGACACACAGGATTAAGAATCAAGGGTTCATGAACTTTTGAACGGGGTCATTTTAATAAATTCAGCTTTTTTTTGTCTTGTGGACTATATGTAAACATCTTTTATATATCTTATTCAGGACAGCACTAAATAAAATGTCTTACTTTTACATTATGAAATATAATCTGGGCATGTTCTTGACAGTTTTTACACATTAAACATTCAGAGAGTTGAAGAGTTATTGAGTAAATACAAAGAAAAAAGGTTCAGTTTGAGGCTGTTTGCTCTTTATTTGGACAGATTTCCAGGTAAGACACATTAAAGCCTCCCAGTGAAAACGACACAGTCTTAATGTGTTCTCACATTAGCGCAGCGCACACCGTTATTATAGTCTATGAATGTGCAGTCCGTCCTGTCCTGTGCTTTAACGGTGAAAAGACAGATAAAATACAACATAATATTAAAGGACCCTAATAGATTCTCACTGTACTGTAAGTCTGCACACAGTAAATGATGCACACTGTTTTATTACATAACATAAGAACGTAAAATCAAATTTAGTCTGTCAGATCAAATCCAACATTGTTTTAATTGAGAGATTATTTAAAACTATTGGTAATTTGACTATTACCTGTTAAATGCACAGGAAAAAAAATAAATTAATATTGATTAAAAATGGAGGAAAAACAAAATAGTGTCTAGTTACAGCATCTAAAATATCTCTAATCTAAATAAAATAGCTCATGGCATGCTATATCAGCTATTAATATTTTCTTTCCTATAATGATTAGACATACTTAGACTGCACAAAACTACTCAATGAGAAATCTTATTAAAATAGCTCTTTCTGAGAGATGAAATCTCTGCGGTTCAGACGCTGAATCAGGCCTCAGTTTGACAGCTAAACACTGCCATCTAGAGTAACATTTCTCAATAACGTTCATTAAAGAGCACATATTCTGCTTTTTTCCCATGTTTTCCAAGTCTACGATAATATCATGATTGTTGTTTTAACGATGAGCGGTCTGACATTATCGAGTATGTCCATCACTTTACAAAAACACTTCTAGAGAGCGCACACTTTCACTGCATGATTTACTATTAAAATGCATTTATAATGTCATCAATATTCAACCCAAGGGGCAAAAATACCTCTGTATGTCTTTTATATTTATATCATTTAATAACTTATATCACACGAAGAATGCCGCTTTTCTCCAAATATCAGCATGATTACAAATGTGATATTGATTTTATCAAGTTAATATTAAGTGACTTACATTTTAGACACAATATTGCCTGTTTTTGCTCTTTTTCACCAGCGAAAATAGTTCCAAACAAAGCCACGGTAGGGGTGTGCGATATTGACAAAAAAATGATATCTTGATATTTTCTGGGATTTTATCGCTAGCAATAATTAGACGATATTTTGCTGAGTGTGTTATTGTGTTGGTAACTTTGGCAGGTTTAGGACCGCTGTGGGCAGAGACTCCTAAAGTTTATGATATTCTTCATATTCTGTGTGGTGGTTAGTTCACAGCAGTGACACAAATCATCTTTTCCAATAAGTTTACATTGTTTTTTACCTTTTATGGGTATTTTTACCTTTATAAAGCCATTTTTTCTAACCTAATTAAATGTATGCATCATCTTTTGTGTCAAAATGAATAAAATAATAAGACACAATAGGGCTGTTACCAATCAAAATTAAATCAGCATCAACAAAATTCCTCTTTGGACAGTTTTATTTTCCGATCAGGCCTGAGGGATGTTTAAGATGCTTTCAAAGAACCCCAATCATCAAATGATACGCTGGAAATTACTACATAGGGTTGACTTGACTCCTATGAAACGTTTCTATATGAATCTATCCTCCTCTCCTAAGTGTAATCTTTGTTCTAAAGGATCTCTAGGCACGTACTTGCACTTTTTTTGGGGATTGTCCTTCTCTCTCACCTTTTTGGACCCAGCTTTCACAGGACTTATCATATCCAACACGATCTCATGAAAGTGCGAATTGTAGCCTGTTTATTGTGCAATTTATACGCAAAAATTAGTTTTCGCGTGCATATGATACGCACTGTAAACCCATTGGGTAGGATTAGTGGTGTGGGTTACGTGCGTATTACACGCCATAAAGTGCGATGTAGTATAGGGATCGTAGTTCAGAACGCACGTGATCCGCGGATTAATTGCAAATTTAACATCATAGAGTCAAACTTTATCATTTGCATGTGTTTTTACGTCCAGTCAGGCATCATGCGCAAGAGGACTCGCACGCTGTTTTCTATGCGCGCACACGGCACGTGAATGCCGGATTCATTGTGCGCACAGAAAACAGCGCACAGGCATTTTGACCTCGTTTTCTTTTGAGCTTAAAGGCCCTCTGAAATCAAAATTTGTCTTTTAGTATGAATATGTTAGCCTTAAGTTCCAAAACAATGACAAAATTCTAATTTAGGAGACACAAGTATTCAAAGTGTACAGCCTCTCACTTCCGCTAAAATGGATCACAGGTTATGACATCACCGCGGACTTCAGCTTCTCATCACATCTTCTGTCCAATCAAATGCTCTCTAGAATCTGAAGCGTCCCGCCCCCTAAATAGTCACTTATTCACACATTTACTATTTCATACGTGGTGAATGGCACATAGCGCACTATATAGGGGACAGGGAACGATTCAGACAGTGTAAATATGCTTTCAGTTGAGGTGAATGAAGTCTGGTTTCACGTTAGTTTCACGCGCACTGCCACAGCGCGCACACAGTCTGCTCCGGTCCAGAGACGCGAGAGCGAGCGGATCATATGCGCGAGTCAGCGCAGACAACAAAACATATCGGACCCATTTGAATTCTGCACAGAATGCTGTATTTCATTTTATATGGAGAAGATTATGATGAGAAACGGTTAGAGATTAGGAGGAAACTGTGGCTTTACCGAGCTGAAATGCTGTAGGCCAGGGGTGGCGAACTCCAATAGTCAAACTGTGATATAAACGAAACGCTATTGGCTGTTTTAAAAAGGGGGAGGGGCTGTCTGATATAGAAACGCCCACTTTTGTTCTGCAGAGACCCCATACTCTTTCAAGGCACTTCAGTGGGCCTTTAAAGGTGCAGTGTGTGAATTTTAGCGGTGAGGTTGTGAATTGCAACAGCCCACCGCTCACCCCTCCCTTTCGAAGCACATAGAGAAGCTACGGTGGCCGACACAGGACAAAGATGTTGTCGTCTGAGACAGCAGAGAGTGACTAGCGCTCTGTAGAGAAGTTTGTCCCTTTAGGGCTACTGTAGAAACGTGGCGGTGCAAAATGGCGATTTCACTGTAAGGGGACCTGCGGTGTGTGTAGATAGAAATGACTCATTCTAAGGTAATAAAAACATAACGGTTCATTATGTAAGGTCTTTATACACCACTGAAAACATAGTTATGTATATTATATTGCATTTCTGTCACTAGATCCTCATAAATACTACACACTGCACCTTTAAACGGACACGTGAGCACAAAAAAATGGAGTCAAAATGCCTGTCTTGGTGAGTATCCTCGTAAACAGTTGGTTATGTGTTGTTTATTATTTCCTGTGAAGATTCACTCTCCTACAAATTATTCTAGAATGATTAATTATTTTCAAATAGAGCCATTCAAATTGTTTTTATATTGCAATATATATCACAGGAAAAATAAATATCGCAATGTAAGTTTTTTCCAATATCGTGCAGCCCTAATATGCACGCGAAAACTCATTTTTGCGTATAAATTGCACAATAAATACAATTCGTGCTATAGATACGCACTTTCATGAGATCGGGCTGTCTTATCAGTTGGGCACTGATATATGTTTGACCCCACGTCGCTTTTTTTAAATGATTTTTGGGACCTTACCTTATCCATTCAACAAAGATATTTACTGTTAGCCGCTCTCACAGCGGGGGAAAAATGCTAGTCAACCGCTGGAATCCTCCTCACACAATGGACAGACGAACATGGACAGTGCCTTTGTTGGACATTATATCCATGAAACTCTCAATTTCTCGTATGCATGGATCCAATGTTAAAACTGTGAATTCATGGCATGCTGATTTTGATATTGTGTAATCTTTTCTTATCTGTGTAAAACCCATAAACCTTGTTGTTGTTTTTTTAATTGTGTCTACATTCTGTGCTTTTATTTTATCTCTATATTCTCAAAGTCTACCAGGGGTGGGATGGTTCTAGACTTGTATAGTTGCTTTTTGCTTTGTATTTTTGTATTTCTTGGACTATAAAAACTCAATAATAATTAAAAATTTTAGGACCTGCCAAGGTACCAGCACAATAAACACACTCAGCGAAATATCATCTAATTATCGTTAGCGATAAAATCCCAGAAAATATTGCGATATAATTTTTTGTCAATATCGCACACCCCTACATTCAATAATAATAAATAAAAACGTGACTTACAGCTCTGGTCTCGTACAGCACCAGTTTCTGAACTCCTCCAATCACAGCGGCTGTCAGAGGCATGATGATGATGATGATGATGATGATGATGCTTCCGTCCAATCAGTGACCCTTCAGACAGTAAACATGCAAATGAGACACTGACTAATTATGTCTACAGATAATAAGATCAAGTTCATACCCTTAATTAATCAATAATTAATCATGAATACTGCATTGTTTTTATATATTACTGACCTGAATAAGCGATTCCACATAAGACATTCCATATTTTGTTTAAAGATCTTACTTTTTTAATTTAGCCTGCTTTTTAGAAGCTACATACTATTTTTACATGTTTCCCAGAAGAAAAAATAATAATAAGTACATACTTGGATAGCAAATTTACAAATTTGGTCAAATTTGTATCGATTATAATATTATTCATAAAGCAAAATAAGGTAATTCCAATGATAATAAGCTCATTAACCTAATGTCATTCTTCATAAATCTCAAATATATAAATACATAATAATAGAGATTGTAAAATAATAAATAATAATGTCGATTTCAATGAACAGGTGAATTTATTTTTACATATAAATATAGAAATATTATGATAATACAGGAGCAATCTAATGTGAATATGAGAAGATATGTCTCAGAATGTTTACTTCCTCTTCTCGTTTTTAAAATAAGAAGCTTTCTGAATGACATTTGAAGAATGACATTATAACAAGAGACAAAGAAATAACACTTACAATCAGAGGACGCCTGCATGAGTGTCGATATTTGGAGAAATAGTGTGCATAAACAAAACGCAACACTGAGTCATGTGACTGTCATGAAGTGCAGCTGAGACGGAGTCTCTACTGGGACAAACAACATGAACGCGAAAGCGATTTGAAAAAAGAAAAAATACCTAACGGCTCAACACTGCGCGGGCTCGTTTTGTGAGTATGAAAAACATCCAGTTATTTTTTTATTTTTTTGTTGATTTGTATTTTGCTGTTGTGTTAGATAGATATGTTGACATGACCTAGATGTTCTTTTCCTGAAATGAATACTAGTGTAAAAGTTTTAGGGGTGAAAACTATTTCTGAAGATTTAACCGCGGAAATTTACCGCCATGATCCAAGATGTTGTGGGTGGTTGTCAGGGCGTTGCTAAGGTGTGCCAGTGTTTTTTTTAGTGCGTTGCTTTTTAGTTTTGAATGCGTTATGGCTGGTTTGGGCATTGCCATGCATTTTGAGTGGCGGATCGGCCGTTAGGATCGGGATTTGTTCAAATGCTGTAATGTGGCGCCAGTTGTTCAAAAGTACGTTAATCTGATCGGATTTCGGTTATCGGATTCGATCAAATCTTGAAAATAGGTTGTTCAAAAGAAAAAAAGGATTCTGAAATCAGATTAGATCACAAAATCCAATCTTGGTTTTGATCTGGATCAAATCATCAGTTTGTGTTGTTCAAAACGTTTTAGTAAGATTGAGATACCTTTGATTAAAAAAAAAACAGAATTATACTGGTGGATTTTCAGGAACAAAAATTCAATAAAACTTTTTAACTTTAAAAAAAACTTTAACTTTAAAATACAACATATGTATCATGTAATATAACACACACACACATATTTTTTTATTTTGCTCTTCATTAGTTTAACTGTTAAATTAGAAGTAGACATTATTAGGCTACCTATTAAGTAAACAAATATTTTGGCGCCATAAAATAATCCCTAAACAGCTATCAAACAAAAATATTATATTTAATTTAAAGTGGGTTTTTTTATAATTTATAAAACTTTTTACTTTTTATCAATTATAAGAGATGAACCAGTCAAAAGTTCCATTTTTAAAACTTTTCTGAGAGAATGCAAAAGCATTGAAAAGTGTTTATTTCACCCCCTTTAAATTGGCTTGGAAAAGCCTAGCCAGGAAGTTTGAAGTAGTTTTAAAAGCTTGAAGTTTGAAACAAGTTTAAGTTTTAGTTTAGTAGTTTTGATAGATAGATAGATAGATAGATAGATAGATAGATAGAGTACTCAGTGTGTTGCTATGCGGTTGCTAAGGTACTGGGGTGGTTGCTAGGGTGTTGCTATGGTACTCGGGGTGGTTGCTAGGGTGTTGTTAGGGTACTCAGGGTGGTTGCTAGGGTGTTGCTGTGCGGTTGCTAGGGTATTCTGGGTGGTTGCTATGCTGTTGCTAGGGTGTTCTGTGTGGGTGCTAGGGTATTCAGGGTGGTTGTTAGGGTGTTTCTATGTGGTTGTTAGGGTATTCAGGGTGGTTGCTAGGGTGTTGCTATGTGGTTGCTAGGTATTATGGGTGGCTGCTACACGGTTGCTAGGATGTTCTGGGTGGTTGCTATGCTGTTGCTAGGGTGTTCTGTCTGGTTGCTAGGCGGTTGCTGTGGTGTTCTGGGTGGTTGCTATGCGGTTACTAGGGTGTTCTGGGTGGTTGCTGCTTGATAGATAGATAGATAGATAGATAGATAGATAGATAGATAGATAGATAGATAGATAAAAGTTTAACAAAAATAAAATTATTGCTTTATTTTTTTCCCCAAATCCCATGTTTTCCGTTTAATTAAAAAAAAAAACACTGTTTTTTATTGTTATCGGTATTGGTGTGAAGGGTCCTTATACTTTATGAATATTCACTACTGTAACCTGTAGGAGTGATTGTGAATGTGTAATTCCCTTCAGTTCCTGTAGATGTCGCTGTGTGTTAATACATCAATTGAGCTCGTGTCTTATTTGTCCTGTCAGTTTTTTTACTGGGGTGTTCAGCTCAGTTTTGACCTTGAAAGGCAAGTTTTCCTCAATATTCAGTGTGTTCAAGTGTGTGTAAAGCACAATATATTCGTTTTGCGATCTATTGTACTATTATTGGCACAATAAAGTAGTTTTAATGCCCAATAATATTTTGTAGAACTATCACTGACAGTGGCATGTTGTTTATTTAATTTTATTTATTTTCACTTATATGTGAGTGTATGCCAGTGAAATTATTTTAAATGGAAAGAAATCTAATTTCTGTCTTGTTTTGCTTCATACTCTGAGAATTAGTTGACATGTAGTTGCAAAGTTACTTATAGTTAGTAGAATGTCCCAAAAATGAAAGCGAGAAATAGAAAGGCATTCAAACCGAGAGAATGATTGCTTGAATGGGAAAAATATTGTCCCTCAGAGAGTCATCTAACATGGACACGCATGAGGTTTAACTAGTTCCTCTCTGCCGTATCCTGGCTGTTATTTTGACAGCATTATCACTGAGAGGGAGATAAGTTGTCTTCGCAATCGGCGTGGCGCCGCCGCGTCCCTCCTCCGGTCAGACAGGCATCCCGGGGTTTGTGTTGGCAGCACCGTGGGGTTCTGGGAAGCGTCGTTCTCTCCCCACTGAAAGCCCCAAATCCCGTCTGCACCCTCGCTATAGGGTCCCTCAGCCGCTTTCCATACTTTTCTTCCCAATCCTACAGTTTTCCTGTGCTAAACAAACACATTCTGTCATCCCGAAACATCCTGAAAGATTTGTCTGTAAGATGGACTCCAGATCCGACAATGTGGCCTCCAATCAGAGATGCGTTTCTGTCACCAGAGGAAATGTTTATTACTCAGACGTTGCTCTGGTCATTGACATCTCAACTTTGTGTCAAATTCTTTATAGAAGCACTAAAAACAGACCAAACTGAGTCAATAGTTGTCTTAGAGCAAGTGTATAGCGCAATAAAATAAATGTGGATAGCTGCTCAGATCAGGGAAGCAGTTCACAGTGATATCTCTGACTTTATATCTTGAGTCTTAGCAAATGACCCAGTTTTCTGAGATGGCGATGTGCATCTCTGTGTGAGATACGAGGCTTCTGCTCGTCACCTTGAGACGTACACGAAGGCACAGCTTTGACTAGGATCGCAGATAATCTCAAGTACACGAGGGCCACAAAGTACAAACACCTGCCGGCCATCCTGCTCAAAGAGGGGTACGTGACGAAGAGATCCGTTTATTATGAGATATTCCACATTTAAAGCAATAGGAGTGTGAAAAATGTGTTAAAAATACAGTCAGCTCTAAACTTGGTGCAGCAGATCTCATGACAAAAGATATGGTTTTCCCCAAATCCTTTTTTTAATGATTTTTCTGGATTACGTTCTAATGGTTAAATTAAATTTTAGTAATCAAAATGCAAGTCTAATTAATCAAATCATGAAACTTGTACATTTTTAGGGCCAAATTTCTATTGAATTTTAATGTATTTTTTTCCAAATTCCATGTTTTCTGTTTTTTTTTTTTTTTTAAAGGTTCTATATGTAGAATCAAAGATGGAAGACGGTGCACTCCGATTACTTATGAATGGAAGAAAGTGCAACGCCCAATATGGCGAATAAGCCCCGCCTTCTAAATGAAAGAGCCAATCGTTGATTAGTAAAGTCATTGGATCACTGCAGCTGCCATTAGAAGCTCCGGTTCCTATAGAAACAGGTAGTTTTCTGAGACTGTGCATGCGCATTAGCTTTGTCCAGGCTGAAAAATGCAGTTTTTTATCATGATTTGAGCGTTTAGAAACCAAATTTATGAGACAGTTGTTGTCAGACTTCATTGGTTTACATGCATTACAACTGACAGACTGCAACGGTTAGAGTTAAAAATCTTAATTTGTGTTCTACTGAAGAAACAAAGTCACCTATATCTTGGATGCCCTGGGGGTAAGCAGATAAACATAAAATTTTAATTTTTGGGTGAACTATCCCTTTAACACCGACACGCCGTGTGATTGCAGCGTTACACCTTTGCCTCTTTAAAAACGTGGCGCTCCCATTGAAAACAATTGGAAAAATACGCTAGCAGCGGGAAAAAACCGCTTTGGTGGACACACCGCCTTAAACTGATTTTAGCTTGAGCGCCGCTTTTTAGAAATGCTGTGTCATGCGCCAGACGCTGTGCAATAAGTCCATTCGTGAAATTTCCTCACTACTAAATATTCCACGCTCGACTGTTAGTGGTATTATAACAAAGTGGAAGCAATTGGGAACAACAGCAACTCAGCCACGAAGTGGTAGGCCACGTAAAATCACAGAGCGGGGTCAGCGCATGCTGAGGGTCACAGTGCGTAGAAGTCGCCATCTTTCTGCAGAGACAATAGCTACAGACCTCCAAACTTCTGTGGCCTTCAGATGAGCTCAAGAACAGTGTGTAGAGAGCTTCATGGAATGGGTTTCCATGGCCGAGCAGCTCATCCAAGCCTTACATCACCAAGTGCAATGCAAAGCATGGGATGCAGTGGGGTAAAGCACGCCGCCACTGGACTCTAGAGCAGCGGAGACGTGTTCTCTGGAGTGACCAATCACGCTTCTCTGTCTGGCAATCCCATGGACGAGTCTGGGTTTGGCGGTTGCCAGGAGAACGGGACTTGCCTGACTGCATTGTGCCAAGTGTAAAGTTTGGTGGAGGGGGGATTATGGGGTGGGGATGTTTTTCAGGGGTTGGGCTTGGCCCCTTAGTTCCAGTGAAAGGAACTCTTAATGCTTCAGCATACCAAGACATTTTGGACAATTTCATGCTCCCAACTTTGTGGGAACAGTTTGGGGACGGCCCCTTCCTGTTCCAACATGACTGCGCACCAGTGCACAAAGCGTCGGTCCATAAAGACATGGATGAGCGAGTTTGGTGTGGAGGAACTTGACTGGCCTGCACAGAGTCCTGACCTCAACCCGATAGAACACCTTTGGGATGAATTAGAGCGGAGACTGTGAGCCAGGCCTTCTCGTCCAACATCAGTGCCTGACCTCACAAATGCGCTTCTAGAAGAATGGTCAAAAATTCCCATAAACACACTCCTAAACCTTGTGGAAAGCCTTCCCAGAAGAGTTGAAGCTGTTATAGCTGCAAAGGGTGGGCCAACTCCATATTAAACCCTACGGATTAAGAATGGGATGGCATTAAAGTTCATGTGCATGTAAAGGCAGGCGTCCCAAAACTTTTGGCAATATAGTGTATGTGGCTGTGTGAGACTATAGTTTGATTTAATCCCTTTTCTTTGCATGACACATTGACATTACAGTACAGAATGGCTTTTTCAGCATTATCCTGAACATTAGCATTCGTTTCATGTGTCATAGAACAGAAGAGAGGAGCATGTGTAACCGTCATATCCTTTTGATTTTCCCTGCAAAAACATCCCGAGTCCTTCACATAAAAATCAGTCTATATGCGTTTATAGACAACCTAGGAAGTTGGGGAAGGTCTCATTTTTTAAGTTTCATTACAAGCTGTTTATATGTTGGCAATAAAAAAGTGATTAATGCATGAAAAATAATACATTTAGCCTCATTTATTATTGAAACATCCCACGTTATACTGTAAATTCCATTTTTATGAGTGTATTCCGTGAATCCATCTGCGTTTTCCGCATCACAGAATCATAGGGCCCTCAAAAGAGGAGGACACCAGGAGTTAGTCGGTGTCTTGGGTTTAGGGTGCCGTTCTTCTCTGGTGGTCCGACTGATAGAGACGCCTCAGGGGTCAGGCAGAGGTCACAGACCCCAAAACCCCCACTGACCACTTAAAAAGAAAGACAGGCCAAGAGACACCTTATGGGAAAATGATAAATGACGAGATTTAATTTGGATTCGAATTGGTTTTTATTTTATGCAAATGCTGATTACACCGCCCTGCATCATAATTGTACTTGTTTCTTACTAATTTTGGGTGCTGATTCCAACATTAGTGGCTGATTTATTCTAGCTTGTCACTTTCTCACCGAATATGTGTTTTGTGCTTTCGATAACCATTTGTAAGGTCTTGTATTATCCCTTTATCACCAGAAAAACTGCCACAAAAACACGATTCCTGTCTTCCTCTGAGCCCGGTTACAAATAATTTGTTCAATTCTTAGCAGATTTTCACATGCATGACATTATTTTGTGCCTAATTCTGATTTCAAGGTTAGAAATATGGCCAGTGACAGAAGAAAACGCAAACATGACCCAGATGTTTCTGCTTTCTTTTACAGAAATGTCTTTTTAAGGACTACAACAAATGGCCGGTAGGGACTACAACGAGTTAGTGACATCACTAACCCTAAAATTTACATAAACCCCGCCCCCGGGAACATGTTGAGAAGAGGAGGAGTTGTTGTAGTCGAGCACATTTGGGAGTCGCTCAAGCTGTCATCCGTCTTTCACATTTATTGCAATACAGTACGAACACAAATGCAATAGCATGTCATAAAAGCAAGATGACAACATAAGTTATAACCGTAATTAAACTAAACTATCCCTGTTCTCTCTTCGTGCAGCAGATATTCTCTGGCCCATCTTACAACAGTTCCCACACCAGCGGTTTATAGATTATCATGACAGAACATGCTAATCAATGACTTGAAAATCGTTAACTTATAAATTCATCAACTAACCCTTCAGAAACGTCCTGTCTCATTCTACATGTTGTCACTTCTTCTTGAGTCTCTCCATCATTGTCCGACTCCGGTTTCAACATAAAAGGCTGAACAGTTTCTGACATTTTCAGTGTGTGTCTGCGTGAGGTAATCGGAGCTGCTAACACCAGCTCTTAAAGCTCCACCCTCTTCCTGAAAGGGGGCGGGAGCAGCAGCTCATTTGCATTTAAAGGGACACACACAAAACCGGCGCATTTTTGCTCACCCTCAAAAAGTGACAATTTTAACATGCTTTAAAAAGTGATCTGTGGGGTATTTTGAGCTTAAGCTTCACATACACACTCTGGGGACATCAGAGACTTATTTTACATCTTGTAAAAAGGGGCATTATAGGAGTTAAATGATACTTTTTGAATGCTTTTTTGTCATTAAAACCTAAATGTTTGACATTTCGAGAAGTGCATTCGGGGAATGTTCTCAGAAATTTGGCTGATGTTCTGTTCTTTAATGATGTTAATTATGCATCATTCATGAAATGTTTTTTCTTTTTTTAAATGTTTTAGTTAGACGTTCATCTAACACTTTAAAAGTAACATTCCAATAATGTTTGAAGAGTGGTAAAATGGAATGTTTCCTTAACATTTTTAGAACATTTAAAAAATCTGGACGTTTTGAACGTTCAGAATCAACATTTTCATAACAGAATGGGAACATTAGTAAAACATTCTTAGAACATATTTTTGCTGAGATAAAGCTGATACATACACATAATTTGAAAAATCTTTATTCTTATTTGTGACCCTGGAGCACAAAACCAGTCATAAGTCGCATGGGTATATTTGTGGCAATAGCCAACAATACATTGTTCTTTTATGCCAAAAATCATTAGGATATTAAGTAAAGATCATGTTCTATGAAGATATTTTGTAAATGTCCTACCATAAATATATCATAAATTTATTATTATTAGTAATATGCATTGCTAAGGACTTCATTTGGACAACTTTAAAGGAGAATTTCTCAATATTTAGATTTTTTTGCACTCCAGATTTTCAAATAGTTGTATCTCAGCCAAATATTGTCCTAACAAACCATACATCAATGGAAAGATTATTTATTCAGCTTATTTATTTCAAAAAATTGACCCCTATGACTGGTTTTGTGGTCACATTTTATGAAAAAAACTACATGATGAAAAGTTTTTATTGAAATTTTTGAACGCAACATCATCAAATTAGAAGATATATTAGACATTAGAATTTTTTCCGAGATTTTTTTCATGTTATTTCATAAAAAAGAAACCAGACCTGCAGTTGTAGCGCTGCTGGCGAGACTCCTTCTATCGGTCTGAGGTCAGATGTGTCCTTCAGTCAGCACAACACGGTGATAACACGGTAAACAGCCTGATAGAGGCCTGAACTCACACCAACACAACCACACGCTCCTGCCTTTCTGTCTCAGTTCCTGTGTGTACTGTGTGTACTGCCTGCTGCTTTTAACAACAGTTGCATGCATACTATTTTACTATATGCGAGTATTTTTACTATGCGATAAACATGCATTGTTGCAAGTTTTTTGTGTGTTTTATTTATATAATTTAAGTGATGTAACACTACACTGAAAACAATAACTTGTAGGATTTACTTGTAACAATTTCAACTTAAACACATTTCAAGTAAATTTTACTTCTACCGCTCTGCCTCTGTACAACTTACATGTTATCAAGTAAAATCTACTTAATTTCTTTATGAATGTTAAGTTCAATAGTAAGTAAATATTACTTAATTATATCTTATTTCACATATTAAGTCAAATCTACTTAATTTAGTTAGATTTACTTAACTTATTACTCAAATAACATTTAATTAAATCATGCTTTTTAAAGTGTATGCTTTACTTAGAAACATCTAAGTAAATAAGATATCGTGTAGACACCATATTATGAGTAACGTGGTACCCACACAAACACAGAGACTTCAATACTTGCTACACAATACACAGTGACGGTAACATTCAATAGATAATTTTTGAGTGTGAATCTGTCATTTTAGAGTAGAAAATGAACTCCAAATGTCATAAAATCGCAAGTTACTAAACCTAACAACAAAAGCAATGATAAAACAGTGTAAATACAGCTGGAAAACAGCGATATTAATGATTCAAGCCCCAGTGCATGATGGGAACACCAGTATCAGAAAAGTTGAGTAGTTTTACTTAATTTTATAATGTTAATATTTACATGTTGTCTTTTCTTCTTGAGTCTCTCCATCATTGTCCGACTCCGATTTGAACATAAAAGACTGAACAGTTTCTGACATTTTCAGTGTGTGTCTGCGTGAGGTAATCGGAGCTGCTGACACCAGCTCTTAAAGCTCCACCCTCTTCCTGAAAGGGGGCGGGAGCAGCAGCTCATTTGCATTTAAAGGGACACACACAAAACCGGCGCATTTTTGCTCACCCTCAAAAAGTGACAATTTTAACATGCTATAAAAATGATCTGTGGGGTATTTTGAGCTTAAGCTTCACATACACACTCAGCGAAAACAGCGATATTAATGATTCAAGCCCCAGTGCATGATGGGAACACCAGTATCAGAAAAGTTGAGTAGTTTTACTTAATTTTATAACGTTAATATTTACACTTTAATTTCTACAAGCTTGAATTGAGTACTAATATGGAATTTACTTACTTTTTTCAATTCTTGCCTGAACTAACTTTTTCATGCAGAAATTACATTCGTTTTTTCTGTAATATTTACTTCACCACAGAATCATTTTTATCCGTGTAATATTAATACTGTATGTTAATGTTAATCATTCAGAATCAGTCACTGTGCTTCTTTTATTAACAACCTCTGATTTGTCTATTTACATTGCATTGGTACGAAAGCATCTGCTGGAAAAAATGTAATCTTGTATTTTTTAATGTAAATTTTTATGTACGTAAACATCATGCAGAAACATTTTTGATTTTACGTTGATTTAATCATCAACATTATATTAAAGAAGTATCCAGTTTGTTATAGCTCCTTTATCAAAATAATTTCACATTGTAATAAATAGCATAATACCAATTTGAATATGCTAACATGAATCAGTAAGACTCGCTATAATTGTCTTTTGAATTGAAAGTCTGAAAAGCTTATATGTGACCCTGGACCACAAAACCAGTCATTTTTTAAAAATTGAGATTTATACATCATATGAAAGCTGAATAAATAAGCTTTCCATTGATGTATGGTTTGTTACGATATGACAATATTTGAAAATCTGGAATCTGAGGGTGCAAAAATCTAAATATTGAGAAAATCTCCTTTAAAGTTGTCCAAATGAAGTCCTTAGCAACACATATTACTACTAATAATACATTTTTGATATATTTATGGTAGGAAATTTACAAAATATCTTCATGGAACATGATCTTAATATCCTAATGATTTTTGGCATAAAAGAAAAATCAATAATTTTGACCCGTACAATGTATTGTTGGCTATTGCCACAAATATACCCGTGAGACGCATGACTGGTTTTGTGCTCCAGGGTCACATATATACAGAATAAAAAATAATCTATCTATTAAACTGTTAAAGTTTTATGAATTCAATTAATTAGACACGCTTTTGGATTATTAACATTTAATTAATCCATTAAAATATATATAAAAAACATATATATATAGAAAATAAGAAAAAAAAATTGTGTTATTTAAAAAATATATAAATAATAATAAATAATATATGTATATTTTTTACAATGCATATATATATATATATATATATATATATATATATAAAGTTTTATGAATTCATTTATACATGCATTTTGATTAACTTTTAATTAACAAATTAAAATATATAAAAATACCTGTGTGACTTATGACTGGTTTTGTGCTCCAGGGTCACATATTGCAAATATAAAGAGTCAAATATAATCACAAGAAGTCCAGAAATACTGACCCAATGTTTCTATAGATGTAGATTTGATTTAACTGTTCATTTGTATTGTTATGGATGCGAGTGTGTTAGGCTTTGATGTTCTTAAGGTTTTTTGCGATGCTAAGGACGCCAACAGCCGTTTTGAAGAAAGACTCGAGTCAGTCACACGTAGGTCAAGTCTGGTATTTCCAAATCATTTACTCAGTAAAGCTGAGGTCTCCGCAGCGGCTGATCTTTGGCTCACGTCTGTGTATTGCTGTGTTGCAGTCGTGCTGTTTACTCAGAATGATAAGCCATGATGGATGTCCAGTGACTGCGCAGGTCACCTCTGCATCACAGCAGAAAACATGAGAGCTAAAACTAAACTAACACAGAAATATACACTGGAGCCAAACGATTGTGATGATATTCAGTTGCATTAACTGTTCTGGATGGTCAATCTGGATAAAAGTATGCATAAAACTTGCGATGTTGATCAAATTGGCTGGTTAGCTTCAGCTGTTCTGGCAATGTTCTCTCAAAGTTATGAACAAGAATTCTTCCAATGTTCTCAAAATGTTAGCACAAAAACATTATTTACACGTTTTTTAAATGTTTGTTTCAGAACATTCCGAGAACATTCAAAAAATAACGTTCCCATAATGTTTGAAGAATGATGAAATGGAATGTTCTTTTATTCCCTTACATTTTGAATGTTTAAGACGACATTCATGCCAAAAATTAGTTGGGTATTCAGACAAAATAATATATATAAGTACACACACACTACAGTTCAAAGTTTGGGGTCGGTAAGATTTTTTAATGTTTCCGAAAGAGTCTCTTCTGCTCAGCAAGGCTGCATTTATTTGATCAAAAATACAGTAAAATGTGAAATATTACTCCAGTGTAAATCAGCTGTTCTCTATGTGAATATATAATAAAGTGTAATTTATTCCTGTGATCAAAGCTGAATTTATCATCATTACTCCAGTCTTCAGTGTCACATGATCCTTCAGAAATCATTCTCATATGAGGATTTGATGCTCAACAAACATTTATGATTATTATCAGTCATATTTGTGTGAAAACATTTTATTTTTTATGATTCTTTGATGAATAGGAAGTTCAAAAGAACAGCATTTATTTGAAATAGAATCTTTTGTAACATTATAAATGTCTTTACTGACACTTTTGAACAGTTTAATGCGTCCTTGATAAATAAAATTAATTTCTTTTAAAAAATCTTACTGACCTTAAAGGTGCAGTGTGTAGTATTTATGAGGATCTATTGACAGAAATGCAATATAATATACATAACTATGTTTTCAGTGGTGTATAAAGACCTTACATAATGAACCGTTATGTTTTTATTACCTTAGAATGAGCCGTTTCTATCTACACACACCGCGGGTCCCCTTACAGTGAAGTCGCCATTTTGCGCCGCCATGTTTCTACAGTAGCCCTAAAGGGACAAACTGCTCTACAGAGCGCTAGTCACTCTCTGCTGTCTCAGACGACGACATCTTTGTCCTGTGTCGGCCACCGTAGCTTCTCTATGTGCTTCGAAAGGGAGGGGTGAGCGGTGGGTGCAATTTACAACCTCACCACTAGATGCCGCTAAAATTCACACACTGCACCTTTAAATTTCTTTTATTCTGCATCATATATTGTGTTATCAGATTGTCTTTTTGTCCGTTTCAGATTCTTTTCAGATTGTGTGTGTGAGAGTGTGTGTGTGAGTGTGTGAAGACTATCAGTATTTTCCTCTGTGGACACAGTGAGTTCACTCTCAGGTCTTGTGTCGGTCAGGTAAACACTGGTGACCCTCTTGAAGTTTCCGTCTCTTTCCTCCATTATATCAGTGATGCTTTCAAGTGCTCCACTTTCTTTTTTAGGTAAACTATTAGTCTAATTTTGAAGGCCACACTCCTGACACAAAGGATGTCTCAACTTGTTTAATATCCCTTCTTCTGGCATAAATCCTTCACAGAAAAGGCAATCCCAGAATGCATTGCAATAAGCTCATTGACAAACTTCATTCAAGATGATGGGCAAACGTCCAATATATAATTAAAGTTAATTCTGTTAAATATTAATACAGATTAAAAATAGTGCATTTTAATAAAAAATGGACTATTTTATTCAATATTTGTGCACTTTAAACATATTTAGGCCTACATTTAAGATTTATTTGAATTGCATATTACATTTTTCATGCATTTACACAGTTTTAACATGAACTAATAAACTTAATGTGATGCATATTTGTCAATCATACATAAATGAAACAGGTCAGATTTCTGTAATAGTACTAATAAACTATATTCATAACTAACTGTTCCACAGCTAGCCATATTTTATTCATACTTTTGAACTGAATAAATGTAATTGTTTTCTGATTCTAAGCTATTTTAATAAATACATTTAGAAAATATGATTTAATTAAAATCAAATGCATGCAGATACTGTAATTAATAATAAAATATTTTTGAGTGCATAAATCTGATGTTTCATTTGTGTATGACTGACTCACACTCACACACTCTCACACACACAGACTCACACACACACTCACACACCCACACACACTCTCACACACACAGACACACACACTCACACACAGACTCTCACACAGTCTCACACACACTCACAGACACACACACTCTCACACACAGACTCACACACAAACACTCACACACACAGACTCACACACACACACTCTCACACACACTTACATACACACACTCACATAAACACACAATCTCACACACACTCTCTCACACACACACATGCTCACACACACACTCACACACTCTCTCTCACACACACACACACTCTCCCACACACACACACGCTCTCTCTCTCACACACACACACACTCTCTCACACACACACTCTCCCACACACACACACACGCTCTCTCTCACACACACACACTCTCCCACACACACACACGCTCTTTCTCACACACACATACTCTCTCACACACACACACTCTCTCACACACTCTCCCACACACACACACGCTCTCTCTCACACACACGTCTGGCACGCGCTTCTTAGACGTAATGGTTTTTATACTGTACAAACTGTATATTCTCTCCCCTTACACTAACCCTACCCCTAAACCTACCCATCACACACACACACACACACACACACACACACTAACCCTACCACTAAACCTACCCATCACACACACACACACACACACACACACACACACACACTAACCCTACCCCTAAACCTACCCATCACACACACACACACACTAACCCTACCCCTAAACCTACCCATCACACAAAACTTCCTGCATTTTTACATTTTCAAAAGAACTCATTCTGTATGATTTATAAGCTTGTTTCCTCATGAGGACCTCAATTTAGGACCCCACAGTGACACGAGTCCCCATGAGTGTGTGTGCATTCAGGCTGAAGTCCCCACCGGGATAGAAAAACACGTCCACACACACACACACACTGATGTCTGTGCAGTGTTTTCTCCTGTCAGTTTACTCTGCTGTGGCGTACGGCCAGTCTGAAGCTAAACTGAGCGCTGGCGTAAGACAAACGCCTGAACTATTCCAAACTAATTAGAGAGACTAATGGAGCGTTCGGCTCTTATCAGCTCCACTCTGGACCCTTCCTTTGCCATGTTTCTCTCAGATGGAGAGACTATAAGAGGCGCTGACCTCCAGCAAGTGTGTGAAGTGTTGGGCGGGACGGAGCCGTTTTCTGCTCTTATAATGTCACTCAATGCTTCAGTTTTTAAACGGCTGTTCACATTTATATATGTAGATGAGCTGGTTTATGTAAAGCAGGGATTCCCAAACTTTTTTGCTAGCTGAATCTCTTTGACCTAAAATATTTACTTAAAGTTGAGTTTAAAGATTTCAAAATAATATTTCAATAATTTAACAACACGTTTGCTTGTTCACTGTCCTCTGATGATGGTTAATGCTCACGTGACTAAAGTAAATAGGGCCCTATAAAATATTTTCATTTTTTCCCAAATTCTGTTTTATTTTATTTTTTCAAATTAATTTGAAATTAAAATTTTTTTTTTCGGTTTTAATTTTTAATCAAAAACCATGTATAATTAATTGAAATCATGAAACGTATAAAATTTAACAACAATTTATTAAAAGTTTAACAAAAATTACATGTTCAGGGCCCTGTGAAATACATTTGAATTTTTTCTCAAATTCCGTTTTATTTATTACCAAATTCTGTGTTTTCTGTTTTAAGTTTTCAGGATTACATTTTAATGGTTTAATTAAATTTTAATAATCAAAAAGCATGTCTAATTAATTGTATTCATAAAAACAACAATTTATTAATTAAAAAAATAATAATTTCTAATGATTTTTTTTTTTTTCAGAAATTCTGTTTTGTGTATTTTATAGGGGTGTAACGATACCCTCATGTCACGATTCGATACATATCACGATACTGAACTCACGATACGGTATTATTGCGATACTACAAGACATATGGTAAAAGTTTAACAAAAAATGTACTGTTGATTAAAATGCTAAATTTGGTATTACATTGGGGGTGGAAATGAATAGGCGTGGACTTGGTGCTGGTAACCCAATGCACAAGACAATTGTGACACCAGAATAAAAATATTCATGATTCTGAAGCTGAAAATACAAAATTATTTTAGACAAATATGCTTGCACTCTGTCACTGACTCGCTGTCGCTCCCCACGTGCATCAATGAGCCTTGGCCGCCCATGACCCTGTGGTCGGTTCACCACTGTTCCTTCCTTGGAGCACTTTTGATAGATCCTGACCACTGCAGACCGGGAACACCCCACAAGAGCTGCAGTTTTGGAGATGCTCTGACCCAGTCGTCTAGCCATCACAATTTGGCCCTTGTCAAACTCTCTCAAATCCTTACGCTTGCCCATTTTTCCTGCTTCTAACACATCAACTTTGAGGACAAAATGTTCACTTGCTGCCTAATATATCCCACCCACTAACAGGTGCCGTGATGAAGAGATAATCAGTGTTATTCACTTCACCGGTCATAATGTTATGCCTGATCGGTGTATATACACTATACTGGCCAGTGTTTCAGTTTCATTGTCCAACCCCTGTGTGTGTGTGTGTGTGTGTATATATGGGAAACCCTGATTTGTAGGATTACAGTCAAATATATTTGGCCGCAGAATTCAGCGACTGACCAATCAGAATCAAGTATTCCCGAGAGCCGTGATTGGTTAACCTCATCCTTGTCTATTAGCATACTGTATACTGATGATTAATGATGTTTGTTCTTCAGGAGTTTATCAACTCATTTACCATGTTTTACACACCTTGACTCTGTAAATGTTCAATGTAAGAACTTTTGATGCATTTTGTTCGGCACAAATCTGAGTTGTAAGTTTTCAAATGTTGTTCTATTGCAGTTTTCTAAGTAGGAAGATGGAAATGCTTATGAAATCTTACAGTGGCCTGAAAGTTTCCCAAGAAACTTAGGAGAATTAGAAAATTAGGAGGCTTTCTGCCTGTTCCGTCCGTCCGTCCGTCCGTCCTCCCTCTGCTGCTGCTTTCTCTTTTTCATTTCTTCAATAATTATTTACATCCAAGGTCACGGCAGCTGCGAAATTTAGGGAGTGTGTGTCTGACGTAGAGAGTGAGACGGAAAGAGGGAATGAGCTCGAAGAAGAGAGGGAGAAATCTTACTCCCTTCTCTCGGACTGAAGCTCAAGGCCGAGTGTCTCCTCCTGCGAGCGTGTTTGACGGGTCATGCGGTGATGGGTCAGCAGTAATACTGTTACAGATCTGCCTTATCAAAGCCTTATCGGGCAAAACACACCTGGAGCTGAAGGATAGAGAGAGGAAGGGTCATCCGCAAGCTTTGGGAAGGATTCGGAACTGCAGCTCTAGCTGGCGTTGAGGATTTCAGGAGATTTGACCACGTTTGATCCATTCAGGCTGACGTGTGTGTGTGTGTGTGTGTGTGTGTGTGTGTGTGTGTGTGTGTGTGTGTGTGAGAGACAGTGAGAGTATGTGTGAGTGTGTGTGTGTGTTGGCGATGGGAAATTTGCACCTGCATAAACCAACATGGAATAATATTCCAGCCCAGACAAACTCACACCTGCTAGTACAAACCAGCACTCTCTCTCAACACACACACACACACACACACACACACAGAGTTCATGCCCAGAAACATTTGGCTGCTCAAGATCAATTTTATACTGTGTTCCAAAATGGTTCCCAGCTCAATTCATAATACAGTATAAATGCAATTTCATTTTCAGCAGACATTAACAGCAATGCATTCTGACTAAATAATAATAATCTTACATTAATAGATTATTATACATAAAATAATAAAATACTTATAAAATATTATACTTTATAATATATATATATACAGATCAGGCATAACATTATGACCTAATATTGTGTTGGTCCCCCTTTTGCTGACCCGTCGAGGCATGGACTCCACTAGACCCCTGAAGGTGTGCTGTGGTATCTGGCACCAAGATGTTAGCAGCAGATCCTTTAAGTCCTGTAAGTTGTGAGGTGGGGCCTCCATGGATCGGACTTGTTTGTTCAGCACATCCCACAGATGCTCGATTGGATTGAGATCTGGGGAATTTGGAGGCCAAGTCAACACCTCAAACTCGTTGTTGTGCTCCTCAAACCATTCCTGAACCATTTTTGCTTTGTGGCAGGCGCATTATCCTGCTGAAAGAGCCACAGCCACCAGGGAATACCGTTTCCATGAAAGGGTGTACATGGTCTGCAACAATGCTTAGGTAGGTGGTACGTGTCAAAGTAACATCCACATGGATGGCAGGACCCAAGGTTTCCCAGCAGAACATTGCCCAAAGCATCACACTGCCTCCGCCGGCTTGCCTTCTTCCCATAGTGCATCCTGGTGCCATGTGTTCCCCAGGTAAGCCACGCACACACACCCGGCCATCCACGTGATGTAAAAGAAAACGTGATTCATCAGACCAGGCCACCTTCTTCCATTGCTCCGTGGTCCAGTTCTGATGCTCACATGCCCACTGTTGGTGCTTTCGGCGGTGGACAGGGGTCAGCCTGGGCACCCTGACTGGTCTGCGGCTCTGCAGCCCCATACGCAACAAACTGCGATGCACTGTGTATTCTGACAGCTTTCTATCAGAACCAGCATTAACTTCTTGAGCAATCTGAGCTACAGTAGCTCGTCTGTTTGATCGGACCACACGGGCCAGCCTTCGCTCCCCACGTGCATCAATGAGCCTTGGCCGCCCATGACCCTGTCTCCGGTTCACCACTGTTCCTTCCTTGGAGCACTTTTGATAGATACTGACCACTGCAGACCGGGAACACCCCACAAGAGCTGCAGTTTTGGAGATGCTCTGACCCAGTCGTCTAGCCATCACAATTTGGCCCTTGTCAAACTCGCTCAAATCCTTACACTTGCCCATTTTTCCTGCTTCTAACACATCAACTTTGAGGACAAAATGTTCACTTGCTGCCTAATATATCCCTAATATATATGTGTGTGTGTGTGTATATAATTTTTTTTTAAAGTTGTTTACAGCATAACAGCATATTTCCAGGGCTTTACGAGTCGAGCAGCTGCAGTTGAGATGGGAAAGTAAATGCTAAAAGGATCAGGTTTATTACAAATCCTTGAGTTTAATGACACAGACATTTGAAGGAAACTCTATCGCCCTCTTGAGTCCTGGTGTCTGTTACCACTGCATTAACAGGAACACATTAAATATGAAGGAGACTTTGTGTGAAGTATGTTTCAGGTCATTTTTCCATGTTCTAGCGGGAGACTAAGCTTCTCCTTAACCTGCTGTCTGCCCGTTTAAATACTGCTGGGATTCATGACAGTCCTGGATTCAGGATATTTATAGGGATTATCTCCAATGATGCGTCACATTATGAATGTCTTTGCTTTTCTGTTATTTTAAACGATGATATTTTATTATGATAAAATCATTCATTCAACCCAGAGCAGGTCTGGAGCGTTTGATGAGTGTCTGAGGAAGTAAAGAGTGCGTTACAGAGTTCACGTCTGAGGATTTATTCTCCCCTTCATTTCTCTGCAGTGACATCATACATGCGTTTGAGTGTCAGTCTGGGTTTAGAGGTCATTTGTAAAGATTTTTGGAGGGTTATGAAATTTGCTAAAGTGTGGCTAAATCAAAAGAGTTTGTATAAGGTTTTTGAATTCATTTAAACACTACTGGGGTCAGTGAGATTTTCTGTTTTTTGAGAGAGTCTCTTCTGCTCACCAAGGCTACTTTAATTTGATCAAAAATACATTAAAAAATATGAAATATTACTCCAATGTAAATCAGCTGTTCTCTATGTGAATATATAGTAACATGTAATTTATTCCTGTGATCAAAGCTGAATTTATCATCATTACTCCAGTCTTCAGTGTCACATGATCCTTCAGAAATCATTCTCATATGATGATTTGATGCTCAAGACACATTTATGATTATTATCAATGTTGAAAACAGTCATATTTTTTGTGGAAACCATGATGCATTTTATTTTTCATTTAGGAATTTAATCAAAATAAACAGTTACTATAAAATATTAAATATTTAATTTGTTTACGTGCATGTCATGTGAACCGTGTCCATGCAAATGTGAAATATTAACGTCAAGTTTGGGAATTGCTGTTTTAAAGTTGTTCTCCAATGACATCTTATACATTTCTGCATGTGTCCGACGGTTCAGTCCGTGTTGGTTCTGGACGCTGGGCTCTTGGTTTGGTCCCGTATGGCGATTCCCACAGGTCAGCTGGGCCCGACACTATCAGGGTCCGTCTGCAACAATCCGCCCAGGAGCCCTGACGTCAGCCGGGCCTGATAAGGGGGTCCGGCGGAGCTGGAGGGGGTTTAGACTAACAGAGACAGGCTGGATAAGAGCTCAGACTGATAAGAGCTGAGACTGTGGAGCCCTATTGTTCCAGAGGATCCTCCAGAAGCCTCTCCTCTCTTCTGCTGCCTGTTATTATGACATGTATGATTGTTGACGGTGTGTACGTGTGTGTGTGTGTGTGCACGAGTGCACAGCCGTACGGCTCCCCAACAAACAGGAATATTTCCTCACTTATCAGGCTGTATGACCTGCTGAATTGAGACGCTCCTCTGTGCTATTATTTCCTCTCATTGTGTGTGTGAGTGTGTGTCCAGTGTTATTTTAGTATTATTAATATACTATTATAGTAGAGCTGCATGATTCTGGATAAACTGAGAATCACATTTTTTTTTATTTCAAATGGAGATCAGGATTCTCCCACTAGTCCTAAATAAAATTACGTGAATTCTAGAGGTTCTGACAAAATATTACGTTTATGTAAAAATGTTTAATTATTTAGAATGACTATTTAAAAAAAATGATTTATGTGAATGATTCAATGAATCGCTCATAAAGACTTCACTTGTTTCATTACTAGATGAATCAGTGTTTTTGAACGAATCTCTTGAGTGAATGATTCAATGACTCACTTGTTTCGTTACTGGATGAATCGGTGTTTTTGAACAAATTTCTTGAGTGAATGATTCAATGACTCACTCATAAAGACTTCACTTGTTTCATTACTGGATGAATCAGTGTTTTTAAATGAATCTCTTGAGTGAATGATTCAATGACTCACTCATAAAGACTTCACTTGTTTCATTACTGGATGAATCAGCGTTTTGAACGAATCTCTTGAGTAAATGATTCAATGACTCACTCATAAATACTTCAATTGTTTCATTACTGGATGAATCAGCATTTTTGAATGAATCTCTTGAGTGAATGATTCAGTGACTCATAAATACTTCAATTGTTTCATTACTGGATGAATCAGTGTTTTTAAATGAATCTCTTGAGTGAATGATTCAATGACTCACTCATAAATACTTCACTTGTTTCATTACTGGATGAATCAGCGTTTTGAACGAATCTCTTGAGTGAATGATTCAATGACTCACTCATAAATACTTCAATTGTTTCATTACTGGATGAATCAGCATTTTTGAATGAATCTCTTGAGTGAATGATTCAGTGACTCATAAATACTTCAATTGTTTCATTACTGGATGAATCAGTGTTTTTAAATGAATCTCTTGAGTGAATGATTCAATGACTCACTCATAAAGACTTCAATTGTTTCATTACTGGATGAATCAGCGTTTTTGAACAAATCTCTTGAGTGAATGATTCAATGACTCACTCATAAATACTTCAATTGTTTCATTACTGGATGAATCAGCATTTTTGAATGAATCTCTTGAGTGAATGATTCAGTGACTCATAAATACTTCAATTGTTTCATTACTGGATGAATCAGTGTTTTTAAATGAATCTCTTGAGTGAATGATTCAATGACTCACTCATAAAGACTTCAATTGTTTCATTACTGGATGAATCAGCGTTTTTGAACAAATCTCTTGAGTGAATGATTCAATGACTCACTCATAAATACTTCACTTGTTTCATTACTGGATGAATCAGCGTTTTTGAACAAATCTCTTGAGTGAATGATTCAATGACTCACTCATAAATACTTCAATTGTTTCATTACTGGATGAATCAGCGTTTTTGAACGAATCTCTTGAGTGAATGATTCAATGACTCACTCATAAATACTTCACTTGTTTCATTACTGGATGAATCAGCATGAATGAAAAACATTTTAAGACATTTAAAAAAAGTGACGTTTTGAGCATTCAGAGAACGTTTTTCTCAACGTTGAGAGAGGAAAGCAGAACTTCAGTCATGTGACTGATGATTTCATTACATCATCAAGGTCAAGGTCCAATATAGGCTCCACAAAACTGAAATACAGCAGCTCGTGGTCTGAAAGTTGAACAAACTGATGGATATACAGTCAGGACTCGTCATGTTTATTAGTTGTTCTGTTTACCTGGAGCTGGTCAGAGGTCATGAGGCCCTCACTATTAGAGCAAAACCACCGAAACCACACCAGACCTGATTATGAACATGTGATAGTGCTAATAACGGCAATAAATATCTTCTCCGCCCGTTTCTCTTCACCCATAATTCTGCCCGTCCATCACAAATTCTTTCTGGATCTTTCTCTCGTAATCAGCTCATTGTACTGTTGGTTAGTAGAGCCGACTCTGTTTCCACTGGTCGTCGCCACATCAGCATAAGGGATTATGGGTAATGTTAGCCCCAAAAATGCACAGATTGACACCTATTGTATTCTGCGTTCAGTGCGATATGATTTGGATGCTCTAATCTTTAGTAGCAGTGTTTAGTGTTTGAGCTCAAATATTTAAGATTGTTAGTTAATATTTCAATAATTTAACACATTTGCATGTTCACGGTTCTCTGACATGCAGGTAAACAAAAGATATCATGTTTTTTTATTAAATGTTTTTTATTTTGATTGGTTAATTATTGTACCTATTTATGATTTTATTAATTATTAGCTTTTCATCAACTCACGAACCCCATACTGTGTGTGTGTGCCTATACGGTAAAAAAATATATTTTCAAATATATTTCAAAAAATATATTTGCAAAAATATATTTTCTACCAATATATTTTTTTGGCCATTTTTAAAATATATTTTCAAAATATAAATATATTTTTCAAAAGCATTTAAAAATATGTTTTGCCCTCCATATATTTCAATCCAAGAAAATACATTCACGTCACATTTGAAGAAAAACTTTATTTGTCTATTACATTTTATAACATTTGTATATGAACATTTGAATAAAATATGCAAGAAACATACTTTACAATGTTCAAAAAAATTACAATAATACAATATATTCAAAAGATTCGTTTTTTCCCCCTTTCAAGCAGTGAATTCCCCGTTTAGAATTGACTGTAATCACCAAAGCCTCTTTGGACACATTTGGAAATCTCTTCTTGACTGCCACTGCAAGAGACAAAATCACAGCTATATTTTAACTGAATTTTTCTAGTAAATTTCCCTTTCACCAAGTATGGACTTACCGTATATATGGCTGCCATGATTGCCTCATCAAGGGCACTTCTCTGCACCACTGCCAGTATTGCTCTTCCCTCCTACAAAAGACAACACAATACATAAACATTTGAACAGGGTACAGAGGGCATGCACACATTGACTAGTTTTGGATTTCCTGATATTTTTGTTCACAGGGGAACGGGGCACATTTTTTGGACAGTGCGGTTAAGAAACTGAAAATGCAGGAGAGGTAGAATTAGCCTTTTTTTACACTTCTGCACTGCATTTTCACTTAAAATAAAGGGATAATGGAATCACACAAAGGCAGATTCACTTAAGTTAGAGATACTCCAGCCAAAAATGAAAATTCTCTCATAATTTACTCTCCCTCATGCCATCCCAGATGAATATGACATTCTTTTTTTCTTTGGAACACAGAGATTTTAAGAAAAATACTCCATCTCTGTGAATCCACGCAAGTGGATAGGTCAAAAACCAAATAAAGTGAACATAACGGTAATCCATATGACCCCAGTTGATGAATAAATGTCTTCCAAAGCAGTACAAACCATTGTTTCTGTCAAAGCGGTCAAATATGGGCTCAACGTCAGCATGTTGTGATTTGTGATGTAAATGCGTTTTGAAGCTTGAGAAGTGATGCGGAAGCTTTAAACGTTTCTATTTTCCTAACACACCTTGTTCCTCTTCATCAACTAGGCTCATACTGATTACTTTGTGTGGTTTTTGAAGAGTCAGCCTTGGGGGTCCCGTACACTTGCACTCACAGACATGGATTATTTTTTCTAAAAATCATCATTTATATTCTTCTGAATAAAGAAAATCATATTCTGAGAGAATTTTCAATTTTGGGTGGAGTATCCCTTTTTCTAGTATTATCAGAAACACAAAAAAATGTATATTCCTTAGCAATTCTTCCATTTAACTTCAAACTTTTAATCTCCTATGTTCTTTTGAATTCTGTTATTTTCCTGTTTAATATCATGAAGCTGTTTTGAATCAATCTGTAATGTATAAAGCCCTATAGAAATAAAGGTGGCTTGACTATGAACATTATATATTGTGCCCATGACTGCTCTGCAGAGCAAAGCTTCTGGTCAGAGCTTCTCCAGCACAAGTGTTGGGCCAGTGGGGCGGTCAGCATGTGGACAGGGATGTGTCTTGTGTTGGCAGATGGGCTGCAACTGTTCCAGACAGAGACAGATAGTAACAAAGACATAAGCATATGCAGAGAACATATCCATTCATAATTAAACAAATAAAATCCATTAATATTTGACCAATGATTAAAAATGATTTATTCTGGTTACTAAAGGGATAGTTCACCCAAAAATGAAAATTACCCCATGATTTACTCACCCTCAAGCCATCCTAGGTGTATATGACATTCTTCTTTCAGACGAATACAATTGGAGCTATATTAAAAATATGGCCTGGCTCTTCCAAGCTTTATAATGGCAGTAAATGGCAGCCCAAAATTTGAAGCCCAAAAAAGCGCATCCATCCATTATAAAAGTGCTCCACACGGCTCCGGGGGGTTAATAAAGGCCTTCTGAAGTGAATCGATGGGTCTGTGTAAGAAAAATATCCATGTTTAACACGTTATAAAGTAAAATATCTAGCTTCAGCCGGACCGCCTTCCGCATTCAACATCGGACATAGCGTAAAAAAGGGTAACTGGCACGACGATGACGTCGGACATAGCGTAAGCATTTTGAACTGCGAGAGGCGTTACACTTTCTGTGTAAGTTGAATATGGAAGGCAGTCCGCCGGAAGCTAGCTATTTTACTTACCCCCGGAGCCGTGTGGAGCACTTTTATAATGGATGGATACACTTTTATGGACTTGAAAACAGAAAGAGCCATTATAAAGCTTGGAAGAGCCAGGACATTTTTAAATATAACTCCGATTGTATTCATCTGAAAGAAGAATGTCTACACTTAGGATGGCTTGAGGGTGAATAAATCATGGGGTAATTTTCTTTTTTGGGTGAACTATCCCTTTAAATTGTGTCTCATGATTATCCTCACCCTACACAAACTGTCTCTGTGGCTTCTGCTACTGAAAATGAAAAGTATATTTAATTTTTTACAGTAATGAATTACACATTTAAACCTGTAGGTGGTGACAAATAAGCATCTTTTGTTATAATCAACTCACTGAATTATTGACTCAACTGGTTCCTCGAAAAACAGCTTGTCATTCTGCAGAAGAGAACAAAAACTATTATATAGTAAACAATATATTAAAACAAACAATACATAAAAAAATAAATAGAAAATGTTGTTTGTGAATGAATCGGCATTAATACCAAACTAGCATATGCCAGAACTCCAATGATGAGCGAATAATATGTGTGTCAAATTAACAAGTTTATCTTTAATATTTAAATTCAGCAAAAATGTACAGGCTCCACTGATGGTAACAGTGACAGGCTCAAATATGAAGCTGATTTTTGTGTAGTTTTTGCTAAGTGTCCAAATTAAAAATAACTACAACGGAAATCTAAAAATGTATCTCAGATTTTACCTCAGTACACTGAGCAAATGAACCAAATATGGCATTAAATTGAAAAAAATAAGTTACAAAACCTTGAAAAGACAACACATCTAAAATGACAATTAACATAACATATGAAAAAAATGATGACGAACTAAATTTATAGCTCTTACCTTTTCCTCTGAGAACTCCCGCTGGTAGACGACCGTTAGAGAGCAAAATGAGGCACATGCGCAGTAGTCCAAAAGTCCGTGCGCACAAATGATGACGCAGTTCTTACCTAGCAATTTATTTATATTTACATTTTTATTTGATGTACATTTAAATGGTATAATTGTCATGTTAAACTTGCATTAAATTACAAAAAAAATAAAAATAATAACATTTGTGAGGGTGATTCTTTTGGTTGCGTGATCAATACGCTACTTGCACTGAGCCTCGTGACGTACTTCCGACTTGAATTCTTACGGCTCGCTCGTTTCCGGTTTGGCCGCCATTATTTGTGTTTGTTTTAAAATGTTCAAAAAAGAAGGTACTTTTCGATTTCAGAAACAGCAAAAGAAATACCACGAACACTGCTGTGTACAGCTTCTTCGAAATTAGCCTATTGCTCTGTATTTTGGGAAGATCATATGTGGACAACATGCGGAAAACATAGGAAATTCATGTTGTTTTCCCTGTAAGTGTGTAAAATACTTCTAACACATTTTAAATGATGGATACAAAATCTAGTTTAGGTTTTGATCGCTACTATGCTATGTTCCATCCACATTTGCATTTTGTCTACGTAGGCTTCTATACGATTGAAAATGTATTTTCTTGCCCCTGAAATACATTTTGAAATATATTTTGGTATATGAAGGTGGGAACAAAATATATTTTCACTTTCAAAAATATATTTCATCGAACTTCACTGTTTACAACATACATTTACCATATATTTAAAATATATTTTGTCCAGAATTTTTTTTTTTTTCTGTATGGGTGTAGGGCTCCAGACTAACATTAGAGAGCAGTGGCGCCTGATTTGCTTGCGCTGGAGGAAAATTTATCACCAAGTTAATATAACCATAAAATTATTGTTTTGCGTTGCTTTGTTAATAAGTGCAGTTACTAATAATATTACATGTTTGTTTATTGGAAGTTTAACAGTGAAGCACTGAGCTTGAATTGATATGCAGATAAAATGAACAAAAACCTAATTTTTATAGGGAAAATGTAAATATTCTGCTCTTATTAAATGTGCCATTGTTCTTCTGTAGTCTCACACTGAACTGACCGACAGCTTCAGTGATTATAAAAGCAGCTCTTTACTTGTTTTATGTGTAATTCAGTCACAATTCGAAGAAAAGTTTTTGTTTTTCATGAGAATTTGTGATTTCCTACTTTTTTCCATATATTAAGGAGTGGAAATGTCTAAGTCAATAAGTGCTCCTCTGCCGCCATCTACTGGTTATAGTGGGCATTTCATGTCTTTTTAAAATAAAAGTGCTTGTTTGCCACAAAGTGGCCTACACCTATAAACTTTTAGTTTTACAAATCACCACATTAAAAATAACATTAAAATTGGATAATATTTAGAGCTTTTAAGTGCTGGAAAAAGTGTGAAGCCCTTTCACTCTCAAAAGGTTGTACGAACCCTGAGATTAATAATGACAACATTCAAAAAAACAATAGACTATTTGTGGCTTTCATTTCGTTTGCCGTTTCTCATATGTAACAGAAATGGCAGCTCTTATCGGTTGGGCTCGTGATGATGGCACCAGTGCGACCTCTAACAAAATGTAGTCGCACCAGCAGGAAAAAAGGTCGCAAAATGCCACCATTTGGTCGCAGTCAATTACCTGAACAAACGACTGAACATGAAACATGAAAGCAGTCATGGATCATCAGGGAATGACAGACAGTTCAGATTCAAGGGTTTGTACATTAATGAATGTGGCAATTTGTATAAATTCAGTCATTTTGTCTTGTGGACTATATGTAAACATCTATTATGTGAAATAGCTTATTCAGGACAGGACTAAATAAAAGTAACATGCAATTTTTATAATCCCAAATCCCTCTTATTTTGTTAAAATTAAAATTTTGCATATTCTGCAAGGGGTATGAAACTTATGAGCAGAAATGTATCTTAGGATGCTTTTGCCGTGTCAGAGTCTGAGAATCACCAGTTACAGTTTACATTAATGTTTAAATTAAATAAATGACATTAAAATTCAAAGTAATCTAAATTCTTTGGATGTAACTGTAATTTGATTACCACCCATTTAAAATGTAACTGTAATGAAATACAGTTACTCAAATTTTGTATTTTAAATATGTAACTAAGTTACATGTATTTCGTTACTCCCCAACCCTGTGTGTGTGTGTGTGTGTGCGCGTCTGTGTGTGCGTGCGCGTCTGTGTGTGTCTCTGTGTGTGTGTGTGTGTGTGTGTGTGTGTGTGTGTGTGTGTGTGTGTGTGTGTGTGTGTGTGTGTGTGTGTGTGTGTGTTGTTATCAGTGGTTTTCTCGTCCACTGACTCACTGTTTGCTCGGCAATCGGACTTTAGCCGGTTCTTATCTGAGGGTGAGGCTCTGGATGCCCCGTCTCTCTCTCTCTCTCTCTCTCTCTCTCTCTCTCTCTCTCTCTCTCTCTCTCTCTCTCTCTCTCTCTCTCTCTCTCTCTCTCTCTCTCTCTCTCTCTGTCAGTCTCTCTCTCTCTCTCTGTCAGTCTCTCTCTCTCTCTCTCTCTCTCTCTCTCTCTCTCTCTCTCTCTCTCTCTGTCAGTCTCTCTCTCTCTCTGTCAGTCTCTCTCTCTCTCTCTCTCTCTCTCTCTCTCTCTCTCTCTGTCAGTCTCTCTCTCTCTCTGTCAGTCTCTCTCTCTCTCTCTCTCTCTCTCTGTCAGTCTCTCTCTCTGTCAGTCTCTCTCTCTCTCTGTCAGTCTCTCTCTCTCTCTCTCTCTCTCTGTCAGTCTCTCTCTCTCTCTCTGTCAGTCTCTCTCTCTCTCTCTGTCAGTCTCTCTCTCTCTCTCTCTCTGTCAGTCTCTCTCTCTCTCTCTGTCAGTCTCTCTCTCTCTCTCTCTCTGTCAGTCTCTCTCTCTCTCTCTGTCTCTCTCTCTCTCTGTGTCAGTCTCTCTCTCTCTGTCTCTCTCTCTCTCTCTCTCTGTCAGTCTCTCTTTCTCTCTCTCTCTGTCAGTCTCTCTCTCTCTGTCTCTCTCTCTCTCTCTCTCTCTCTCTCTCTCTCTCTCTCTCTCTCTTCTTGTGATCTATAAATAAACACAGGCAATAAAAAAGACCAAGTGTAAGGTGTAAGTAATAATTCAGTGAATCACCTTTCAGGATGAATCTCAAAGAAACGTGCAGATCCTATTTCAAAATAAATTATGCAATATTTTGCAATAAAGATGTGGTTAAAAAGAAATAATATTTTGCTTAAAGAGCATGATATTTTAGGACTTAATTTTTTCCATTGTGACAATGTTTTCATGACTGTTAAACATTATATTTGGATGTTATACTTTTAAGTTTGACTTTACTTTTGATTATTTTTAAATAAATTACAATGTGATTTTTTTTTTTTTTTAATCAGCAAGCATAAATTAAATACTTCCATGATGTAAATGCACATTGCATAAATTATATATATTTCCCCCCATATTATAGTAATGGGAATGAGATTTATTTTGTTTTCAGCATTTATCACTTTGATGCATGTATACTGTATATTTGAATATATATTCATATTTGAATGCATCTAAACTGCTGATTTAAGTTTTATATTAGTTGTGGAACAGATGAAATCATACTTCAATATTTTTTAAAAAAAATTAATTATAAAAAATCCCATTCAGTACTTTTTGCATTACAGTAATGTAAGGGGTAAATGTGTTTAATTGTAATGAAAATAATGTTACAATGCAAAACATGTTTCATTTTCTCAACGGAAAATTTCTTATGTCTTTTATATGATTTTGACAGATTTCATGAGATTCCCTCTCAGGACAGACAGCAGGTGGGAAAACTGTGATTGGTCAGAAACGAGCCAATCACAGAAGCTGGAGTTCTGTGATGATCCTGATTGGCTACAAACAGGAGAGGTTACAGTTGGTGTGTTCAGCAGGGGTCGGCCTCAGGGGTCATTCTTCATACCTCGCTTAATACATCTGAGATGATTTGACAGATCCCAGATCTTTTAATCGTGATAACTGATCTCTGGCTAATTTGGTTCTTCAAACGAATTTGCGGATTGGATTAAAATATCTGGATGAAGTTGTCTGAGATTACTGCGCGTTCCTGTGTTCCCTGAAGAGGGCAGATGCATCGATACTCGAAACCACGATCAGCAATGCAGCGATTGGCTGGCGGCAAGACAGCAACGTAATGACATCATATAATTAAAAAAGCCACCTGGCGAAAAACTTGACGAAAAACAACAACAACAAAAAAAAAAACTGGACCTTATAAGGAAACAACATACAAGTTATAATAGATAAATGAAATGTGCACTGTTTTTTTTTTTAAAACATGATTCCCAATTATTTATATTCACGATCTTATAGTAGGCTATTTGTACACCCTTTACCTTTTTATTTCAATTTTATAATTAGCAGTTCATTTAATTTTGAATTCAATTTGAAGCAGATTTGTTACGTGACAGTATTAAAGTTTCTTAAGGCTCAAGATCAAGTTATCTGCATCAAGCCATCCCATAATATCTGTCACCACTCAAATTAGTGCATGGCTCAGATTAACTGTACAGCATGTGTGTAAAACTCCAATAAAATTATTAAGTAATTATTCCCTCACAAATAAATCTCGCAATCACGTGGCTGTGTCTATAGTATTATACACAACATTATAATATTATTTTAAAATACATTTTTATATTATTATTATTATTTAAAAGTGTTATTGCCCCTGATTCAGTAAGGAACTCTTGTAATAAAGTAGCAGTGGCTGGGACAGATTTTAAGTATCACCTCAAGATGCAATCCTGTTTACATGAAATGAGCTGGTTTAAGTTTACGGACCTGTTGCTATGACAGCAAGTCCAGGATGAGCTTCGAAGAACCAAACAATCCAAGATCATGCCAAATCGTCAACAATCAAATCCAGCTAACTTGAGTTAGCGACATACGAAGAACGGTCCCCAAGTGTCAGCGTAAAACAAAGAGAGCGCTGATCTACAAACACTCTAAAACAACACAAACACACTGAAGCCGCTACACACCATCCCTTAAACCTATCACACACATCGTAACTCTTACTGACAACACACATCCACGGGTTTTATCTCTCACAGGTTGCTCTTTCATAGCTCCCAAAAGTCTCCATTTGTTTTTATTTAACTTATTCCTGTCATGGAGGGGAAAAAATTATATTAAAGAGATATTGTGTTTTTTCTTTGCAGACTTTGCAGAAGTTTTTCATCAGTAGGAGATTCAAGCAAGAGTCTCAGCATAATCTCATTTCTGTGCAGGAGAAACACATGAGATATTAAAGGGGCGGTCTAATGGTATTTCATGCATTCTGACTTATTTCCGCTGTTAAAGAGTTGATTCTCATGATAAACATGGACAAAATTTAAAAAAAAACGAGTTGGACGTATGACGGAGTATTTCTGTGCCAAATACACTCCTTCAGGATTCAAACAAGTTTCGGAACGTTTTTTTCGAGTATGGCCATGTATGACGTCATAAAGGGCGGAATTCCTTGTATGGGCACTTCTCCCGGATGAGCGCTCACACACACACACACACACACTTACAGCAAGAGTGCGTCCATCATCGAGCTTCGTTCGGGTTACGGGAGCCGGCGGCGGCGCTGGCATTGTGTGTTTAGACACGAGATCAACAATGTCACTAAAGAAGTGTGTTTCTGGTGTGAGGGAAAGATCACCTTGTTCAGCTTCACAAATAACCCAGCGTTAAGGGAACAGTGGATGCAGTTTGTGTTTCCGGAGTTCTGCAAGTGTGTGTGTTTGTTCCCGGTCACGAGTGGAAACCGCAGGCGGTGAGTGAAACTGCATCAAATGTGTGTGTTTTGTTGGCAAACGACGTGTAAGTGCATATAATGTGAACAACACCAACGTATAGTGAATCTAGAGTTATCCAGGGATAATGCCATGATGTGTGTGTGTGTGCTCGTGACTCTTTAGCTCCGCCCACTGCACGCCTCTACGAGCTCGGCTGTTTTCAGAAAGAATCGGTACAGCGTATCTGTCTTTTATAAATATGATAAAACTTAAGACTCTTCGGAGATATGAAGGATCAATACTACTCTATAGGTACTCAAGATTAACATGAGACTGGCAGAAACTGTGTGTGTTATGGACCCTTTAAAGGGATTTTTCTTCCCATCTTCCCGTGTGATTGTAATCAGATAATCCTCTCCAAACCTGTCACACTTGTAGATGTGATGAGGTGATCAGAGCAGCTCTGCAAACACACACACACATGATAGCAGTGATCAAACACACTCACACTCGAACGGCTCTGTCTATAGACACTCACACGGGTCTCTGTCGGCCTGATTCTGAGAGGATTGGCTCAGAGAGATAACACGCTGTCCAGATAAGAGCATTGATTGCTGTTAATTTCATCACATACACACACATCAGCGTGAGATGCTGCTGACAAAGAAACAAAGGTCAAACATGTCTTCTGTAATCCAAGGTGGGATTTATTTGAGATCTTTAAGACTTACACATACTTTTTGCCTAAAAAAGTACCTGCATAGCAACACCCTGGTAACCATATAGCAATGTCCTAAAACCTATGCCAATCAGAACACTTCAGCAGTCACATAGTTTTAGCAACACCCTGGCAACTGCCCAGACTACCCTAGCAACTTCATAGCTACACACTAAAAACCATTCAGAACACCTTAACAAGTGCATAGCAACACCCTGGCAACCGCCCATAGCTGGCAACCAAACATGTCTGCCTCATCTGAAGAGATCTTCAGCACAATCTTTAAGCCTTCCACTTAAAATTACATTTTGCCTAAAAAAGTACCTGCATAGCAACACCCTGGTAACCATATAGCAATGCCCTAGAACCCACCTAGAACACCCTAGCAATTGAATAGCATCACACTAAAAACCACTCAGAACACCATAGCAACACCCTGGCAACCGCCCACAGCTGGCAACCAAACGTGTGCTGCATTTGAAGAGATCTTCAGCACAAGGTGGGATTTATTTTTGAGATCTTTAAGACTTAAACTTAAGATTACTTTTTGCCTGGAAAAAGTACCTGCATAGCAACACCCTGGTAACCATATAGCAATGCCCTAGAACCCACCTAGAACACCCTAGCAATTGAATAGCATCACACTAAAACAACTCAGAACATCTTAGCAACACACTGGAAACCGCCAGTATCTGGCAACCAAACATGTCTGCTGCATCTGAGGAAATCTTCCGCACAAGGTAGGATTTATCTGAGATCTTTTAGGTTTAATTTTGCCTGAAAAAGTACCTGCATAGCAACACCCTGGTAACCATATAGCAGTACCCTAGAACCTACTTAGAACACCCTAGCAACTACATAACAACACACTAAGAAACTCTCAGAACACTTTATCAACCGCATAGCAACACCCTGGCAACCAAACATGTCTGCTGCATCTGAAGAGATCTTCAGCACAAGGTGGGATTTATCTGAGATCTTTAAGACTTGTGCTGCATCCGAAATCGAATACTTCTCTACTATATAGTATGCGAAAAACAGTACGCCAACAAAGTAGTATGTCCGTATTCATAGTATTCGAAAAACAGTAGGCGAAAAGTACCCGGATGACCTACTACGTCCGGCGAGATTCTGAAGTGTGCATACGATGGACACTTTACTATCCCATGAGGCCACGGGAGACGATTTATGAATGGAGGTGAAGGGATGCAACTGACGCTGGAAGGTCACATGATAACAACAACATGTCGGATGTAGTATGTCTGGATTACATTCATACTACATTCATTCATACTATATAAGTTTAAATTCAAATGTAGTACCTACTCACATAGTATGCGATTTCGGACGCAGCCTTAGACTTTAAATTTATTTTTGCCTGAAAGGGTACCTGCATAGCAACACCCTGGTAACCATATAGCAATGCCCTAGAACATACCTAGAACACCATAGCAACTGCATAGCAAAACACAGTATATGCCAATCTGAACATATCAGCAATAACATAGCAAAACCTTGGCAACTGCCCAGAACACCCTAGCAACTGCATAGCAACACACTAAAAACACTCAGGACGCCTTAGCAACACCTTGGCAACTGCCTTTAGCTGGCAACCAAACAAGTCTGCTGCATCTGAAGAGATCTTCAGTACAAGGTGGGATTTATCTGAGATCTTTAAGACTTAGACTTTAGATTTATTTTTGCCTGAAAGAGTACCTGCATAGCAACACCCTGGTAACCATATAGCAATGCCCTAAAACCCACCTAGAACACCCTAGCAACTGCATAACACGGTATATGCCAATCAGAACACATCAGCAATCGCAGAGCAGCTGCCCAGAACACCCTAGCAACTGCATAGCAACACACTACAAACCACTCAGGATGCCTTAGCAACTGCATAGCAACACCCTGGCAACCGCCTTTAGCTGGCAACCAAACATGTCTGCTGCATCTGAAGAGATCTTCAGCAATGCTCAAGAGCCTGCCCTGCCTAGCAACTGCATAGCAGGAGGAAAGGAAAAATGTCTTTAATTTTCTCCTAGACAGCAGATGACCTGAGCTGCTATCACATTCAGCTCTAAACTCTTACTGTATGACAACCATTGACTCATTTGTCTCCTCCTCATGTATTTTAGGAGAAACAGCTTTAATGAACCGTAATTGGGAATGAAAGCGCAACCTTACATGTTCCTTTGGGTTATCATCATTCAAACACATTTTTCAGTCTGTTTGTGTGTCACTTGTTTTGAGCTGCTTCCTCATTTCTCAGGTTGTGTCCAGGTCTCGTTCTGTCAGTTTTTTCCGTCTGATCCTCCGATGGATGCTCTTTTGAAATGCTCTTCCTGGAGACAGGGGGTCTGGCTGCGCTCTGACCCAGAGGAAGAGGGGCCATGTGGGGCCAGCGACCCCCTCCTGAGCCCAAGAGTCTCCACAGAGCCACACGAGGACATGCATCCATCAGAGAGCGGGGTAAATCAACACATGATAATGCATCATATTGCTGCTTTCATGTCAGGAGCACATCAGTGATGCCTTTGGGTCAAACATACATGAATGCAAAGGCTTCTAGCTAGGCAAGCTCAATATCATGTGCGGTTGCATTGTAAAATGTGTCAGAATGCAAATGCACTGCAAACCATACAAGTTAAAGTTAAATAAACTGACATTCATAGCATTGATGGAAACCCCGGTTATAAAGAAAGCATGCATGAACTTAATAAAATGCATAGTTTGAATGCAATGTAAGTCGCTTGGGATAAAATTGTATGCATAAATGTAACGCATAAATGTAAACACCTTATACAGTTTGCGTCAGCATTTGCATAAAATTTAAGTTAGTTAGGTAAATATTTACATATTTATAGCATTAAAGGAAACCCAGGTTAAAGTCACCATAAAATCAAAATTGACTATTCTTGTTTTTTATGGAATATTGCAATATTTAGGTTAGCACATGACAGCAATATTTTTTAGTTCACCTCAAGCTGTCACATTCCACCATCTTGATTTTCCTTCTTGCAACACGTTCAGTTCTCCAACAAACACATACTCCTCCCCAATGGCCTTCTGAAGAACACAATCTCATCTCTACTCTCTATCGTTTCTCCCCGTCTCTCCCTCTATCTGCTCTCGTCTTCGTCACCAAACACCTCGTTCATACTCACTCTGACAGTGGTCTGGCCCCGAACGAATTACACAGGCGCTTCTGAGCTGAACGTACAGATAATTCGCACATACCTCACACACACACACACTTATAGATCTCTTCTAGCAAGACAAAAAAGGAGACTGAAATAAAAAGCGACAAGAAATCCTTTGGTGATGATGAGCATAAAAACAGTTTTTTATAAAGATCTCAGTTATCACTAGTACTTGTTCTCATAGTGATGTGATCAAACATCCATCACTAAGTGTTAAAGCTGAGTGTGTGCGTCGTCCAGCAACATTTGTGCTCCATACATGAATGATTCCTCAATTTATGTGTCCTGTTGAAGAGAGGTGTGCTGTTACTACCAGTCATCAACCACCTAACAACCACCCAGAACACCCTGGCAACAGTATAAAAACACTCAGAACCATTTAACAACTGCATAGCAATGCCTCGACTCCCACAACACCCTAGAAACTGCATAGCAGCACATTAAAAATGTAGCCGCATAGCAACACCCTGGCAACCACCCAAATACTATAGCAAGTAGCAACCACATAGGAGCAAACTAAAATCCATTCAAAACATATTGGCAAATGCATAGTAACGCCTTGACTCACACAACACCCTAGAAACTGCATAGCAGCACATTAAAATGACTCTGAACATCTTAGCAACTACGTAGCAACACCCTGGCAACCACCTGAATACTATGGCAACAGCATAGTAGCAAACTAAAAGCCATTGAGATCACACTGGCAAGTGAATAGCAACACCTTGACTCCCCCCAAACCCTAGAAACTGTATAGCAACACATTAAAAATAAACATCTTAGCAATTGCATAGCAACACCCTGGCAACCACTCGATTACTATGGCAACCACATAGCAGCACACTAAAAACACCTCAGAACACTTCAGCAAATGCATAGCAACGCTTTGACTATCGCAACACCCTAGAAACTGCATAGCAACACATTAAAAATGGCTCGGAACATCTTAGCAACTGCATAGCAACGCCCTGGCAACCACCCAAATACTATGGCAACCATATAGCAGCACACTAAAATCAGTTCAGAACACATTGGCAAATGCATAGCAATGTCTTGACTCCCACAGCACCCTAGAAACTGCATAGCAGCACATTAAAAATTACTCTGAACATCTTAGCAACTGCATAGCAACACCCTGGCAACCACTCGATTACTATAGCAACCACATAGCAGTACACTGAAATCACTTCAGAACACTTCAGCAAATGCATACCAATGCCTTGACTGTCACAACACCCTAGAAACTGCACAGCAGCACATTAAAAATGGCTCAGAACATCTTAGCAACTGCATAGCAACACCCTGGCAACCACCAGAATACTATGGAAACCACATAGCAGCACACTAAGGGCCATTCAGAACACATTGGCAAATACATGCCTTGACTTTAATGTGCTGCATAGCAACACATTAAAAATTACTTTAAAAAATGCATAGCAACACCCTAGCAACTACCCACAACGCCCAAGCATTGTGCTTGTTGCGTGGACAAACCACTCACATGTGTAAATGCACTATAGAGTCTGATAGACATAAAATTATATAGACCTTTGAACCAATTCTGTTTTCTTTAACAATAATCTTCTTGGTCAATTGATTTAAATTGCATTGCCTTCTGCTTCACTGAAAGCATGAAAGCATCTCAAAGCCTTTTTTATATAATGCGTTTATTGTGGAGGAGCAGAGGATTTTCACCCGTTGTTTATCAGACGTGTGATTAGGATCACAGGGCCCATTGAGCCCGCAGGAGTCCAGAGCCATGAGGATGGAGACGGAGCCGGTGAGGAAGCGGAAAGCGATATGAAGGAGATCTGCTGATTCTCCAAGTATTCCAGAACCTGCTTAACTCAAACTGTGTCCTGCCCTGATCACAGCAGGGTCTGGGTTGGACTCACTATCAGAAATATCCTCTGTGACACTGATGTGTGTGTGAGACCATTATCTACCATGCAATTCAGTGTCTTTGCCTCATTTTACACTAAAAATATATTTTTCTATTGGCAACTTGTTTAGTACGTAGATGTTTTTTATTAAAACAAGTCAATTTAGAATGAGATTTTGCAATGCACCAAAAACATCTGAACTCTGATGCTGCAATTAGACCCCCAAAAAAGGTTTTAAAAGTCTCAAATATGCTACAAGTTTTTAAAAAAGGAAACCACTATAGCCTAACATAAACCTTACAGTAAGTCCTCGTATGAAAGTGCCCTGGATATTGACACGGAAGGCACATAATGGTAAAGCTCAGGAAATGGACACACTAAAGTCTCAGTTTGTTTACAACTTACAGCGAATATGACAGAGTTAAAAATGTGTCTCTGAAAACAACAGCGGCGAGACTTCCGACAATCACGCGCTGCGGACGCGCGAGACATCAATCATATCCGGCTAAATAAAAATAAATCCGTCACTCTTCCTGAACTGATAACTATTAGAAAAATACACGAAATATTAATACAGAGAGATCGAATATTTTAAAGAGGCCTACTTGCAAATTATTGTACTAATAAATTGTACAAAAAAAATTACTTTTAAAAAGAGACATGATAAATTATTGTCACCGACAAAAAAAAAAAATATATATATATATAATTTAATTAAGAAAAACATCGTGCAAACAAACGTTCTAGGCGATATTGTAATTTAATATTTATTTACATGGGCTCAGATTCTTAGAAAATAATAATTTAGCTACTTGCTCTATGAATTTCAATATAAACACTTAACAGCTTTTCTTTTCTGCGTTGCTCATTTATCAATATTTATAATGAAACCATCATATCATATTTTAATATATGATATTAATCATGTCATATAATAATATACTGTAAAGCTTTATTATTAAATTATTATGGGATCTCATTCAATGCTTTCAGAATCTTTACTTTTTTTTTAAATAATTTTGATTCTGTATTTTTAAAATGAACATATTTTAATGACAGCATATTTATTAAACAAAAGTGAAATATTTTATTCATCAAACTTTGCTAAAGTGATTGTTTTGACCAACTTAGACGTTATAAAAACGTATTGTTTTTGTATTAATAATTTGTGATAAAATCATTTTGATTTAACTTGCTCTACAAATTTTAATATTTGTGTAGCCTATAAACCGCCTATTAATTCGGAAATATCTAAAACAACATTTTTTCTGCGTTGCTCGTTTATCAATATTTATAATGAAACCATCATATTTTAATATGTGATATGAATCATATCATATAATAAAATATATTCATCTATTACTACTGTAAAGCTTTGTTAAATTATTATGGGATCTCATTCAGTGCTTTCACAATCTTTACCTTTTTTTTAATAATTTTGATTCTGTATTTTTAAAATGAACAAAAGTGTAATATTTTATTTATCAAACTTTGCTAAAGTGATTGTTTTGAACAAGTATTAACTTATTATAGCTAAAGTTTTTGTATCAATATTTATAAGATTTCTAAACAAAACAAACCACTTTTATGATTTATTTTCACAGAAAATATGTTGCTAAATGCTCAATACAAACATATGCCTATCATTTTTCTGCACTCATACATTTTATTCATCATAATGCTTCTAGATTTATAAAATAATGCTATAGCGTGTTGTTTATTTACATGACGCAACATGATCGGAATATGAGCGACTGTTTCGTGCACGAGGTCAGTGACCTGCGGAATGAGATGCGCGTTACTGGAGGCGGAGAGACTGGGAGGAGTGCACGAGAGACTTCAGTGAGACTTCATCATCCTCGGTGTCTCCTGTGGAAATGCTCTCGGCCGGCGCAGGGTAAGCCCGACGCCGATGCTCCGGTACTCACGAGTGGAATAATCGGGGCGGACGATCACCTGTGGACATGTATCAAGGTGTAACGATGACCACCAACCACGGGCACGCGTCCTACGAGCCCGGGTTCCTCCATAACGCCGCCTCTGCGGCCGCTTCACCGGTGTACGTGACACCCACCCGCGTCACCCCGATGATCCCGGCGCTGCCGTACCTCCAGACGCCCCAGCAGAGCAGCGCCGTGTCCGGGCACTCGGGATGGGCGCAGCCGGGCGCGGACACCTCGTACAGCTCCACCGGCGCGCACCATCATTCTCCGGTGTCCAGGTTCACTTTCTCCACGAGCCCGCCGTTAACCTCCGGGGTCCAGACGGCGACCTACTCGAGCCCGCTGAACATCTCCACCAGCGGGCGAGAGCACTACGGGTCCCGCGGGCTGAGCGGCTCCTATCACAGCGGGTACCCGGCCTACGGAGGCTCGTGGGCGGCGTCGCACTTCGACAGCTCCGTGCTGCACAGCCTCCAGACCGGAGGACCCGCCGGTGCCGCGCGACACCCCAATATAGGTCAGAATTATTACTTCTTAAACAGTGAATAACACATGAACTAAGATAAAGGATTTTAAAATTCAACAGACAATTTTAGAAAAGATCATTTGATTCTGATGCATTTCAAAAACTATATTTCAGTGTTTCTCCTTTTTTTTTTTTTTTTTTAAAAAATCACTTAATTCTATGGAATTTATTAGCAATTTTTCTGCACCAAAGTCAGTCATGAGAACATTTTACAAAGTTTAATAAGTATTTAGCTACTTTACAATGCTTAAAATGGTTTGATATGATTCAAATGAAAGGTATAATCTAAAATGTGCGAGAAATATGAATTACTTTTGGGCTTTTGTGATGCTTTTGGAAAAGCGTGCTGTCATTTGATCATGTTAGCTAGAATTTACACGACAACGTTCAGTGTTTATTCAACTGAAAATCATATAAATATGTATTGCATAAAATGCGAAGGATATTAAAATTATACGTGCATAAAATAGTAAAAATGTGTAGCTGTCACTTTAAGCAGCTGTCCATACATGAGTATCTAATGTAATCAAATTAATATAGTATATTAAATAACACGTTTGACAAAATATGAGATGAGAAGATGTTTTATTGAATGCATTTATGGATCGGCTTTTATGATGATTTTAAACTGGTGTAAATTAGCAGGCCTGATCAAAATAAATGTGCATATCTGAAAACATTTGATTTATCAGGGTTTGTTGTGTTTTTCATACACTTTATGATGAAGATGAAGGTTCACTGATAAAGCCACGGATGTTTTAATTATGAATAAGAACTTACGCTTTATATAGCTATAGATAAATTAATAATTATAATAAACGACAAATGTTCAATTATTACACGTTTTATTTCAAAGAAATGTTTATTTGCTTATATCATTTTGCTGGTTTCTTTCCATGTCTTTACACACTCGGGTTTTCAAATCAAACTTTAAATTCGATAAATATAAAATGTAAATATATTATTTTTTTTGAGGCCATTACGACAAAAATATTATTTTCTAGGTTAGGCTCATGTGAAAGTGCATTTATGAGACACGATATACAGAGAAAATGAAAATTAAATACAAGTTTAATTTCGTTTTTCGGTTATAATAATTTACATGTAGTAAAAAAAGAGCGTTCTGAATCTACGTTTTATTTTTAATACGTGAAATACTTCCCATTTTTACATTTCATAAGAATCAGAGTGAGCAAAAAAAGTCCAACTATCCATATATTAACATTATTTTATTGCTGTGTAATTATTTTTTACATATAGCATGTATTTTATATGATAACCATTACTTGAGAGTGTCATTTAAAATATTGCATTAGTAAGACTACGATTTATTAATAACATAATTATTGTAAAATAAGCGAACACTTTTATTCATTCTGATAAATTAAGCGCGCGCGCATACAAAAAAACATATATTACCGGAATAAACCTAAAAACTTAATATATAAAAGAATGAAAAATAATTCTAAAGAAAAAATAATAGCTAGATAAAGTTTTTTTTCTAAATAATACATGAATCGAGGTTAGAGTTAATAATATTAATTCATTCAGTTCGAACGAATTTTAAAGAATCTAATGTTAATTCATTTAAATTGAAGTGAAAATATGTTACAATTTACAGTTATTGCCTACATATTTTGAATGGATTATGTTGTAGGCCTAAATGATTTTAAACTGAAAATAATGTATTGGTAAGCACATGTAATTTCATTTAGCCTATATTAATAATTACTACAAACTCATTAGCATGATGAAGATTTGATAGCCGATCATTTATTTAATTTTATTATTATATTATGCTGCTCAGAGTCACAAATCTGCATGTGCAAGATAAATGATATTTGCCTGAGAAATCAAATCAATTATAGAAGCAGATTTTCATGAAACTTAAGCAGATATGAATAACTGTGACCTTTGATCATGATCACGAGCGCGCGCTATTAATAGCCTGTTGTAAATTAACCCAGAGATGGACTTTAATACGGAGTCCCTGAAGGGACATGATGGAGGAGAAATATATATTTCAATGTGTTTTTTCCTCGCATCTGTTTGTGTTCCCTTCATCATATTTCCATTAAGATGATTAAAAAGAAGTTTGATTTCTTCATTATGTGTTGTGTATTTTTGATGTTTTTGTGGTATATGAAGACATGGATCAGATGATTTATGATACAGAGTAAATCTGAACTCAAGAGCGGGTTATGAGAGAGATGTTCTGTCTCATTTGTTTTTTTTTATTTTTTTTATTTTCAGCATGTTTTCATTTTTTATTATTTCAAAGTTTCAGTTGCTGCAAGTTTATTTATTTTTATTTTTTTTGCTTATTATTATTGCAGTGTTTATTTCTAATTGCAGCAGGTTTATTTCATATTTTGCATTTTTTTTATTATTATTGCAGTATTTATTTGTAATTGCAGCCAATTTATAATTAGTTTGATGACTTATGACGCATTTTGCTGTAAAAGCAGGACTCTAATATTTAGAAATAAAGCTTCTAAAATGTTTCCACACTTTGGAACGTTTCTGTGCATTGAAAACGTTCCATTAATGACGTCACAGGTTCCATCGACGCCAGTAAAGAACCGTGATTTTAAGAGTGTGTGAAGTTAAGGGCCATGCGTGTGGTGATAGATGTGTGTGAGTGTGTGACCTCCAGCCAATGAGCGCGCAGAGATCGTCATACACACGCTGTGATTGAGCGGATGATCTTCTGTTCGTGTGTGTTGAGTCTCGCTGAACTCTGTTCATATCTCAGCACTGATGGATCAGATGATTTATGATGCGAGGGAATCTCAAGAGCGGGTTATGAGAGAGATGAATTATGTTCTGTGTCTCATTTGATCCATCGCTCAGTGTTTTAGTGAAGGGCCCTCAGGGGCCGCCGAGACATCAGCTCAGTGTGAGGTGTGTGTGTGTGTGTGTGGTCGTGTTTTTCTATCCCGGTGGGGACTTCAGCCTGAATGCACACACACTCATGGGGACTCGTGTCACTGTGGGGTCCTAAATTGAGGTCCTCATGAGGAAACAAGTTCTTTTGAAAATGTAAAAATGCAGGAAGTAGGGGTAGGGTGTGTGTGTGTGTGTGTGTGTGTGATGCGTAGGTTTAGGGGTAGGGTGTGTGTAAGGGGAGACAATATAGAGTATAAAAATGGTACTTGTACTCTTTTTACAATTGTAAAAAACAATTGTACAGTATAAAAACCATTACGTCTATGGAGAGTGTGTGTGATTGAGAGTGAGTGTGTGTGTGTGTGTTTGTTTTTGTGACACAAATTTGTATAATGACATGGGTATTACACTGGTATTACAACGTAAACGTGAAATATGTCCTCATATTTAAAATAGCTTTAAAAACATACTGAACAATGTTTTATTAAAAATGTAAAAATGAGTGTGTGTACACGTCTCTGTCTCATAGCGCCTCCTGCTGATCAGAAGTTCATTCAGAGTGCAGAAGGAAAGCTAGTTTAGAAATTAATAGTTCCGTGATGTGAAACATTTTAATTTGCAATATTTTTTATTATATTATTAATAAAAAATATTGCATTTTATTTTTTCTTTTGCACTTTTTATCACGATTATTTTTAGCTATTTTTATTTTCCATTATTGCAGTCTTTTCAGTGTTTTTCTTTATTTTTTAGAATTATTATTTATTGTTAATTGTATTTTTCACTTTTTTTTATTTTTGCAGTTTATTTTTATTTTGCACTATTTTTACAGTCTTTTCTGTTTGCAGCACATTTCTTTATTTTGCATTCGTTTTTATTATTGCGTTTATATATTTTTTATTTTTCAGTCTTTTATTGTTGCACTGTTTACTTTTATGTTTTATTACTGCAGTGTTGATTTATTGTTGCACATCATTTTTTTATTATTGCGTTATTGCATTATTTTTGTGTTTACAGCATGTTGAAAACTTATTTTTCAATGCCAAGAAATGAACTTTAAAAAGCCTAAACTGAGTCGGGGTTAGTGCATGTGTAGTACAGATGTGTCATTTATATGTTTGTCAGGTCAGAAGCTGATTCAGAACCACAGATACAGTCTTGTATCAGTGTTGTGATGCAGATCTGTGTGTGTGTGTGTGTCCTCAGAGCTGTTCGATGACTTCGCGGAGGGCCGTGAGTGTGTGAACTGCGGGGCGATGTCCACTCCTCTGTGGCGGCGGGACGGGACGGGTCATTACCTGTGTAACGCCTGCGGACTCTACCACAAGATGAACGGGATAAACCGGCCGCTCATCAAACCACAGAGACGACTGGTGGGTTTCACACACACTCTGAGACTGACACACTGATGCAAGTCAATCTAAGCATTGCCCAATAAATGAATTATTTCATTTAATAAATAAATCATTTTGCACTATTCTTATTTTTCAGCACGTTTTTATTATTTCAAAGTTTCAGTTGCAGCAGTTTTATTATTTATTTTGCATGATTTTTTTATTATTGCCGTGTTTCAGTTGCAGCAAATTTATTCTTTTTCTTTGCATTATGTTTTATTATTTCAGTGTTTACAGAAAGTTTAATATTTATTTTGCATTTTTTTTTTCAGTGTTTTTTTATTTTTCACTATTATTTATTATTGGAAGGTGTTCATGATGTTTTCAGCATATTTTCATTTTTTTAATGTTTCAGTGTTTGCAGCACGTTTATTTCATATTTTGCATCATTTTTTATTATTGCAGGATTTATTTTAATTGCATCAAGTTTATTTCATATTTTGCATTTAATTTTTATGGTTGCAGTAGTTTTTTTTATTGCAGCACGTACACCAATCAGGCATAACATTATGACCACTGACAGGTGAAGTGAATAACACTGATTATCTCTTCATCACGGCACCTGTTAGTGGGTGGGATATATTAGGCAGCAAGTGAACATTTTGTCCTCAACGTTGATGTGTTTGATGTGGTCAGTATCTATCAAAAGTGCTCCAAGGAAGGAACAGTGGTGAACCGGCGACAGGGTCATGGGCGGCCAAGGCTCATTGATGCACGTGGGGAGCGAAGGCTGGCCCGTGTGGTCCGATCAAACAGACGAGCTACTGGAGCTCAAATTGCTCAAGAAGTTAATGCTGGTTCTGATAGAAAGGTGTCAGAATACACAGTGCATCGCAGTTTGTTGCGTATGGGGCTGCATAGCCACAGACCAGTCAGGGTGCCCATGCTGACCCCTGTCCACCGCCGAAAGCGCCAACAGTGGGCACGTGAGCATCAGAACTGGACCACGGAGCAATGGAAGAAGGTGGCCTGGTCTGAGGAATCACGTTTTCTTTTACATCACGTGGATGGCCGGGTGTGTGTGTGTCGCTTACCTGGGGAACACATGGCACCAGGATGCACTATGGGAAGAAGGCAAGCCGGCGGAGGCAGTGTGATGCTTTGGGCAATGTTCTGCTGGGTCCTGCCATCCATGTGGATGTTACTTTGACACGTACCACCTACCTAAGCATTGTTGCAGACCATGTACACCCTTTCATGGAAACGGTATTCCCTGGTGGCTGTGGCTCTTTCAGCAGGATAATGCGCCTGCCACAAAGCAAAAATGGTTCAGGAACTTGTTGAGTTTGAGGTGTTGACTTGGCCTCCAAATTCCCCAGATCTCAATCCAATCGAGCATCTGTGTGATGTGCTGAACAAACAAGTCCGATCCATGGAGGCACCTCACAACTTACAGGACTTAAAGGATCTGCTGCTAACATCTTGGTGCCAGATACCGCAGCACACCTTCAGGGGTCTAGTGGAGTCCATGCCTCGACGGGTCAGCAAAAGGGGGACCAACACATTATACTGTTTATTATTGCAGGATTTGTTTTGTGTCATTATTGGGGTGTTTTTGTAGATTTGGTTCAGTTTTTGAGACTCACTGCTGTCCGTCTGTCTCTGTCAGTCTGCGTCCAGACGGGTTGGTTTGTCCTGCACTAACTGTCAGACGACCACAACGACTCTCTGGAGACGTAACGCCGAAGGAGAGCCGGTCTGCAACGCCTGCGGACTCTACATGAAACTCCACGGGGTGAGACAGAGCCATTAACATACACTCGATTTCTTCTGTTATTATTTCACTTTATCCTCTGGCAGTATGAATGAGTGGCGGTAGTAACACGTGTAACCAGCAGATGGAGACAGAGAACGAGCCAAACTTCTGCTCTTGTGTTCAGGTTCCTCGTCCTCTCGCCATGAAGAAAGAGGGAATTCAGACCCGCAAACGCAAACCCAAAAACATCGACAAGTCCAAACCTGGTGAGCGCAGACACTGATCAACAGCAACTCATTCAGTGTCTTGAGAGCTTTACCTGCATGTCCTGATGAAAATCATGATTATGACCTTTGACCTGTGTGTGACTGACAGGAGCCTCTGAGGGTCAGAGGTCGTCCGGCGCTGTGACCTCCAGTCCCACAGAGGAACCTCGAGCCATAAAGACGGAGCCGGACACGCCGTCGCTCTACATGCACACGCCGGTCAGACACGCAAACACACGCCGCTCATCTCTTTTATAATTATTATACAGCTTATGAGGACTTTATAGAGTTTATGAGTTCATTAAGAGAGAACATGACATGTTTGGATTTATAAATATTAATTGAAATATTACATTTTAAATATTAATTTTAATTACATGTAGAATATGAGCTCATATTAGAGTACATTAAATTATAATGTGTTTATAAATATCATAATTATTGTTTTAATATTAAATATAACAAATGTTTTATATATCCATATATTCAGGCAATGTTTTCTTTTTTTATAATTATTATCTAGTTTGTGAGTTCCTATTAATTATTTAAATAAAAAATAATTATTAAAATACAGTATATTTACAGTATGTATATATATTATTACATTTTAAATATTAATTTTAATTACATGCAGATTATGAGCTCATATTAGAGTACATTAAATTATAATGTGTTTATAAATATTATAATTATTATTTTTAATATCAAATATAATAAATGTTGTATATATCCATATTCAGGCAGTTTTTTTTATAGTTATTATCAGGTTTATGAGTTCCTATTAATTATTTAAATTAAATAATTAATTAATTATTAAAATACAGTATATTTACAGTTTATATATGTGTGTGTGTGTTTACACATATTATGTATAATATTAAATATAATAAATATTTTTTATATATCCATATATTCAGGCAGTGTTTTCTCTTATAATTATTATCTAGTTTATGAGTTCCTATTAATTATTTAAATTAAATAATTAATTAATTATTAAAATACAGTATATTTACAGTTTATATATGTGTGTGTGTGTTTACACATATTATGTATAATATTAAATATAATAAATATTTTTTATATATCCATATATTCAGGCAGTGTTTTCTCTTATAATTATTATCTAGTTTATGAGTTCCTATTAATTATTTAATTAAAATACAGTATATTTACAGTATGTATATATATAATATTACATTTTAAATATTAATTTTAATTACATGCAGATTATGAGCTCATATTAGAGTACATTAAATTATAAAATGTGATTATAAATATTAATTTTAATATTGAATATAATAAACATTTTATATAAATCCATATATTCAGGCAGTGTTTTCTCTTTTATAATTATTATCTAGTTTATGAGTTCCTATTATTTAAATTAAATAATTAATTATTAAAATACAGTATATTGACAGTATGTGTATATATATAACCATTACATTTTAAATATTAATTTTAACATTAAGTATAATAAACATTTTATATAAATCCATATCTAGGCAGTGTTTTCTATTATATATATATATTTAGTTTTCTACATTGTTTTTAGATGAAAAAAATATAACAAAAATATATTTTATTTTTTTCATCTAAAAACTTAATGTAGAAAACTAAATGTCCATGTTATTCATACACTACTCATTTACATTTTTTCATTCATTAAATGCTTTTATTCCAAAGTAACTAGCATGAATAAGACCAGCGGTTCATCTTAAAGAGACAGTAACACAATATCTCTCTGTCTGTCCAGGTCTCTGCGTTTCCGACTTACATGGGAACTCCGAGCGCGAGTTCTGCTCTCAAACTTTCTCCAAGTGGATCTTCCGGCTCCAAAAGCGAGGTGTGGAACAGCCTGATTCTGGCGTGAGGAGCCGAGACGCTCGCCCGCGGGACTTCAGACCGGAAGCACGAGGTCTGATGACGTGAAGACGGCAGAAACATGCCTGATGTGGACGATCGTCAGCGCCGCGCTGGATTCAGATCAACACTAAACCCTGACAGTGAACTCACAGGAGCCAAAGACCCTTCCAGAAGATCATCAGAACATCATATAAGCTGTGTTCAGGATCACGCATCAGGACTGTAGCATGTACTTTAATACATTGGTTTCATTATTTCAAACCGTTTGAATGGTGTTCAGTCGTCGCTGCCATGGCGTCATGTTTTGCACATGCAAACACGACACTTTTCTCCTGAAAATGTACAAATGTAGTTATTTTTGCAGTTGTGTTTGTTCATAAACGATATTTAAATGAAGCTCAAAGCACTCCCACCTCCATATCTGCAGGGAAATTATCATGAATATTATTAATCATGTCTCTGAAATATTCCAAAGATATCATTTTGACTGTTTTTGCAAAAGCATCTGTTGTCAAGATTGACCTGAAACCGTTGCATTCGCAGCCGCTAACTTTCTGTCCTGGAAGCCACTTCCTTAAAACAGTTTAAAAATAACCCTCACCGCAAATTTGACTTCCTTTTAATATCTGTAGCAACTCATAATGTAATAACTGCACATAATGTAATACGTATTGCATTATTATTGTAACAAAATGTTCATAATGTAATAATTTTCTCAAAATGTAATAAAATCTTGAGCTCATAATGTCACATTATGTCACATTTACATTATGAGAAAATTATTACATTATAAACTCACCAAAAACATGTCATATTATATTATGTAAAGAAACACCAATGCTTTGTTTATTATTAATAATAATAGCATGAATATTTAAATCTGTTGCATTTCGCAGGTAGTTTAAGACTGGATTTAGATTTTTAAAAATGTACTGTAAGGGAATACTAATATTTGTTATGTTTTAAAAGCTATTACAATAATGAAAATATGACATGTTTTTGGTGAGTTTATAATGTAATAATTTTCTCATGATGTAAAAATTGTTATTACATTATGAGCTCAAGATTTTATTACATTTTGAGAAAATTATTACATTATGAATATTTTATTACAATAATTAATACTTATTACATTATGTGCAGTTATTACATTATGAGTTGCTACAATATCTTTATCGCAACTTCTTGTATTTATTTCTATGCAGAAAACGGTTACAGTTTTCCTTTCAGACAGGAAAGATGATAAACTGCTCAATTTAAACTGGTGCTGATCTCGTATTTTAGATTAAACATCGTTAGCATTTCTCTGTAAAGAAATGAGAAAATCCATATGTAATTCTTTTCTTGTATTCTGTATAATGTATATAACTGTATGAATGCCAAACAACTCACTCCATGTTTAACTGTTGTTCTGAAAATGAGATTAAATGCTTGTAATTCTACGTTCAACTGTTTTCTTTCAGCGAGGACAAACTTTTTCCAAAAAGATGCGCAAGTAATAAAGTTAAACAATAATTTATCAATCAAAGACTAATAACTGACCTAGTCATTTTTTATTTGTCAAGGACTAATAAACATAAGAGAAAAATAATAGCGTTTCAGAAATATATAAAATATTGTAAATAATGATGTGTTCTTGAATCCCATTAACAGTATATAATATTCATAAGCAATATGTGCATACACATTATGCACAAGAATAAATAAAAAGTTGCAGGGGTTATATTATATTAAATATATCAGTTGAGTAAAGTTTGATGACAAACTTTGATGTTGTCTTGACAAAGCCACAAGTTTAAAATGAAGGTTTTACTCAGTGAAAGTAAAAAAATGTTACTAGCATGTTGCTAACATGTTTTAGCATTTTGCTAGCATGAATTAATAAGTTGTTAGCATGATTAACATGTTACTAGCATGAATTAGCATATTGCTAACATGATTTTGCACATTGTTAGCATTAATTAGATTTTTAGCAAGTTATAGCATGTTGCTAACATGCATTAGCATGTTATAGCAAATTTGCTAACATGCATTAGCATGTTATAGCAAATTTGCCAACATGAATTAGCATGTTTTAGCACATTGTTAGCATGATTTCACACTTTGATAGCATTAATTAACATGTTAACATGATTTATCACTTTGTTAGCATGAATTAAGATGTTGCTACCATGTTTTAGCACATTGCTAACATGAATTAGTTTCTTTTACCACATTGGTAACATGATTTAACACATTTCGCGAGCATGAAGTGTCATGTTGCTAGCATGTTTTAACATGTTGCTAGCATGAATTAGCATGTTTACCACATTGTTAACATGAATTAGCATGTTGCTAACATGACTTAGCACTTTCCTACCATGAATTAACATGTTGCTATTAACATGAATGTGTTCTCGAATCCCATTAATGTTATATAATATTCATAAGCAATATGTGCATACACATTATGCACAAGAATAAATAAAAAGTTGCAGGGTTATATTATATTAAACCATATCAGTCTTACAGATTATATATTTAACTAGATGAGTAAAGTTTGATGACAAACTTTGATGTTGTCTTGACAAAGCCAGGTCTGAAAGTTTAAAATAACTTTGAAAAGCTCGAAGTTTGAAGGTTTTACTCAGAGAAAGTAAAAAAAAATGTTACTAGCATGTTGCTAACATAATTTAACACGTTTGCTAACATGGTTTAACATTTTGCTAGCATTGAATTAGCAGGTTGTTAGCATGATCAACACGTTACTAGCATGAATCAGCATGTTTGCTAACATGATTTAACACATTGCTAACATGAATTAGCATGTTGCTAGCATGATTTAACACTTTGCTACCATGAATTAACATATTGCTAACATGATTTAGCACATTGTTTACATGAATTAGCATTTTGATAACATGGTTTATCACATTGCTAACATGATTTAACAATTTGATAGCATGAATTATCATTTTGTTAACATGATTTAGCACATTGTTAACATGAATTAGCATGTTGATAACATGGTTTATCACATTGCTAGCATAATTTACCACTGCTAGCATGAATTATCATATTGGTAACATGATGTAACACATTGTTAACATTAATTAGATTGCTAGCATTTTGCTAACATGACTTAACATGTTATAATTATAATACATTATCGATTAGTCGGGTCTGCTCTCTGTACAAAGCTTCCACCAGTCTCGCCAAATTACAGCACTGAATAGTATTTCTGTGGACAAAATGCATCTAAAAATAGTGCATTGTAAACAGAGTGAGATGCTGCGGGAAAGGTACATGATCCAAGCGCCCAAAACATGAGAATTGTTTATTTTAAGCTTCAAGCGAATGCATTAGCGTTTAACACACCCTGTCATGCGCTTTGACATATGCGTGTGCGTCCTCAGCGCAAAACGTTCATTTTACAGGTTATATCCACTGATCTATATAGAGAACAGTAGTTATATCCTCATCTGTAAATGCTACTAATTCACGCCAGTATTTCCATTTTGCATGAAAGCGCGTCCTGACAGTCTGTGTTAAACTTCAAACTTCACTGAACGAGCGGGCGCGCGCATGCGCGTCAAACAGACAGAACGCAGTCGAGAGGGAGACAATTAATATTTAGCGCAAAAGCATTAATTTAGCTGAAATATCTGCTGTTGGACGCTAAATTTAGGTTTAAAAGTCAACATGTAATTCAAATATTTTATGAGAGTAGTGACTGTAAAGGGATAACAGTTATTTAATATAAATGTAAGACGTTTCTTATAGCCTATTTAAAGGATTAAGGAATGGCAGTAACAGGTTACTTACGTGTGTGTTCCCGCAGAACATTCCTCTTATCTGCTAACACTGAGTTTGAGCTTTAACATCATTTTAATGTAGGGTTTAAACTGTCCTTTTGCTTAGTAACTTTTATACATCATGTATAGCACAGATATACCCTTAAGAAAATTAACCATGGTTTTATTATAGTAGAACCATGTTTTGTTGGCGTATTGATTACCATTTGTAGAACCACACAAATACCATAGTTAAACTATGGATTTGAAGCAAAACTTTGATTAATTTGTGGTTACCATGGAATAACTACAATAACCCTGTTATTTATTTATATATTTATTTTTTGCTTGTTTTATCTGTTGTAAAACCATAGTGAATATATCTACCATTACAATCATTGAACCATGTATGTTTTCATAGCACTCAGCTGACACGTTTGTTTGAAGGACAGCATTGGGCAGAATATGGAATAGTGTGTTTTGTCAATACATTTTTTTTAAATCCGATTAATCGACTAATCGAAAAAATAACCGCTCAACTAATCGATTATCAAAATAATCGTTAGTTGCAGCCCTAGTTTTAGCACATTGCTAGCATGATTTGTCACTTGCCAACATGCATTTTTACCAGTTGGGGGCGTGTCAGTGAG